>CAUYRH010060142.1:0-27279 GCA_963574655.1 Perodicticus potto | reverse complement strand
AGACTTTACCTCTTTCATGTTTACATGGATGGAGCTGGAACATACTCTTCTTAGCAAAGTGTCCCAAGAATGGAAGAAAAATTATCCAATGTACTCGGACCTACTATGAAACTAATTTATAGCTTTCATATGAAGGCTATAACCCAATTACAGCACAACAACTGGGGAAAGCGGCAAGGGAGGGGAGAGGAGGGAGAGAATGGGCGGAGGGAGAGGAATGAGTAATTGGTGGGTCCACACTTAGGTGCATCTCAGAAGAGTACAGGTGAAACTTACTAAATGTAGAATATAAATGTCTCCACACAATAACAAAGAAAATGCCATGAAAGCTATGTCAACCAGTTCAATGAAAATATTTCAAATTGTATATAAAACCAGCACATTGTATCCCACGATTGCATTTATGTACACAATCATGATTTAATAAAAAAAAAACAAAACATAAAATAATTCAAATGGTTGCCCAGCTCTGAGAAACTTTGATTTCTGACTACAGGTAAAATATATTGGGTACCAGTGTTCTGCTCTCTGTGAGGCCCTAAAATAGAATAATCTCTGGAAAGTTTATCAAATAGGTCCTTTCATCAAGAAATTACATAAAGTAGAGGAGGAGTTAAACTAGGTTCAGTCCTAAGACCAAGAATTCTTTCTTAACGCAGAGGTATTATCTCTGCCTTACCGTATTTTGGGGACAGCAAAAGAGAAAGGACACAGAAGCCCAGTGTTGTTCCGTGGAGGAGAAGTCGGGGACAGCTGTTCAGAGCCAGCACATTCTCCAGGTGGGGTCCAGATGTCCCCAATTCTTTCTATAACTAACACTCAGTATCCAGAAAGGTACTAAGACAACGTGTGCTCCTGTTATCCAGGCTCATTCCCACTGGCCAAGAAGACCTTGATGTCTTCTCTGCTGACATCATTTTAGACAGGTTTGTTCCTGAGTCTAAGCCTCAGACCTTCCTTGTCTTAGAGCATTTGCACCAGAAAACTTGTCAACTGTAAAGTCTTCCTTTGTTCCTTTGAAATCTAAATATTTTTAGAAGACATTTTCCTTAGGACTAGCTTTTTAAGAGCCTAGGGAAAGGGTTTTTATTATCTCTTAGAAAGGGAATCATCAGGAAAGATAGAGTCTCTATCTTCTAGTCTTTGTGGAAGGGAAGGAGCCTAACTTTAAAGGGCACTAATTTGCAAACACAGCTGGCCCCGGGATCGTCCCTACTCCACCCCAGCTCTTAAAATATCTCCCGGCTGCCATTTCAGCTGAGTTGAGCTCATACTGAGTTGTGACGGGGTGTTCTCTCTTCTAATGTAATAGACCTTAATAAAGTCTTCCCATACATACTTTTAATTTGTTTGTTTAATTTTACTGCATGTAGAGTCATACCCACAAAGCATTATTTCCTTCAGTGACAGACCACATGTAGGGGGTGGTCCCACATGTTATAATAGAGCTGAAAATTCCTGTTGCCTGGTGACCTTGTGGTCCTTGTGGTTCTGTAGGACAGAACATCACTCTTGGATCCACGGTGGTGGTGGTGCAATCGAACTACCACATTAAATGCTTGAAATCGTAGAGCACACAATGTACAGTGCATAATACTCAATAATAAATGACTACATTACTGATCTGTGCACTTACTGCACTAGACTTTTTATGTTTATTTTAGAGTGTGCTTCTGTCTCTCTCACTGTCTGTTCTCCTAAAGGAACACTCCAGACGAAGGCGTCCTCATCCTAAGAGAGACAGTCCCACGTGTCTCTCTTCCCCTGAAGACCTGCCATTGGGACAAAATGTGGAGAGAAAGACGGTGATATCCAGGATGCTGACCCTGTGTGTGTAAACGTAAACGTAGGCATGTGTTTGTGTTTTTGTTTTTAAAATTTTTTAAATAGCAGAAAGCTTTTCTGTAAAGGAAAAAAAAAATATTTTTGTACAGCTGTGCAAAGAATTGGTGTTTGAAACTATTATTACAAAAGAATCAAAAAGTTTAAAAATTTAAGTTTATAAAGTAAAACATTACAGTAAGTTTCATTTGTTGTGGAAGACATAATTTTTGTTATGAATTCAGCACAGCCTGAGTGTCTGTATGGTGTTTATAAAGTCTACAGCAGTGAACAGTGATGTCCTGGGTCTTTACACACACTCCCCATCACTCACTGACTCACCCAGAGCAGCTTCCGGCCGTGCCAGCTCTGTTCATGAGAAGTTCCTCCACAAATGTACAATGTGTAAGTCTTTTATGCCATATTTTACCTGTACTTTTTTTATTTTTGATCACGTTGGATAAATAAATACTCACCTTTGGCTGCTAATTGCCTACAGGATTCAGGGCAGTCTTGTCCAGGTTAGTGGCCTCCGAACAATGGGCTACATCACCAAGCCGAGGAGTGTAGGAGAGCGTTCCGTCTAGATTTGTGCAAGTGCCGTTCATGTTTGTGCAGTGACATCCATTAAAGATGCATTTCTCTGAAACCATTCCGTTGTTAAGTGATCATGGCAGTATTTAATTCTCATAACATGATATTTATATATATAAATACACACAAACACATGTAGCTAATGCAATGGTCCCGCGGATTACAGCCAATACCTGGTGATCCTGTTTCTTAAAATTTGAAATGATATTACAAAGCTATAATAATCAATGAGTTTAGTACTGGGAAAGATGGCCACATAGACCAATGAAACAAAATAAAGAACCTAATAATAAATGTGAACATAAATGGTCAACTAAATTTTGACAAAGTCACCAAGAAGACACAGTAAGGAGAGGAGAGGGAGCTTTTCAATACATGGTACTCAGAAAATGGGGCTCCCACCTGCAAAAGAATGTTATTAAACCTTTACCTTATGCACACACACAAAATCAACTCAAAATAGATGAAATATTGAATCATAGACTTAACACATTCAACTTGGTTTCAGTGCAAGTTCAAATTTATCTAATATGTATACTGAACAAGACTGCTAAAGCCAAATCTTTAAATAAGGCTTATTTTGATGCATGCTTAGTCGGCATTATTCATAAAAGGGTCACTCTTGTCTCACAAGCAGATATGTATATAGTTCTTCAATGTTTATTTAAAATTGCCTGATGCTTCTACTTAAAATTATTTTCACAAGTTTAAAATGCATTCATCAGTTTCAGAGCCATTACACTTCAATGGAAAGTGTAATTCCATTCTTTACTGAATTCCCCACTAAATTATTGACAGTTCTTTGCTTTTTATTTTCATCCTAGTCCATGACTAAAATTATGACTAACAAGAGGTCTCAATTAGAGATTTACTTTCATGGTAGAAAATGAAGGTGTCCAAAAAAAAAAAAAAGTGAGGAATGAAAAAGGCAAAATTCAGTGAAGGATTTAAAGAGGATGCTGCAGTTCCACAGTTAAAGGATCCTGAAAATTAGCACACTGTGTGGTGCTGACAGAGACACACTCTTTATGTTTAAAGTTTAGCATTTTAAATTCTTGTTATAGCTACCAAATTTAACAACATAGGCACAATATAATAAGAGATTGGTTAAAATTTGTAAAACAAAATTTGAGAATATTTTAAAATGAGAATAAAACAGCAAGCAAGAATTAAGTTCATTTAACTGATTAGAGGATAAAAAAATGGATCAATGTTAATTGTTTTTATACCAGCTTGGCTATTTGTGAATCCTAGTTTTCAACATATACTTGTAGGAAAGAATGCCTTTTCCAAGTTAAGGCAAGCAGGCTGCCAAGGCATACAAATTCTCTCTCTCTCTTTCTCTCTCACCCTGGCATTAGCCTGCCTCACAGTAACCTCAAACTCCTAGGTTCAAGAGATACCTGCTTCAGTCTCCTGAGCAGCTGGGACTATAGGCACCTGCCATAAAGCCCAGGTAATTTTTCTATTTTTACTAGAGACAGGGTCTTTCTGGCCCAGACATAAGATATTCTTTTATTTATTTATTTATTTATTTTGCGGTTTTTGGCCGGGGCTGGATGTGAACCCACCACCTCTGGTATTTGGGGTCAGCGCCCTACTCCTTTGAGCCCTAGGTGCCGCCCGACATAAGATATTCTAAAGAGAGAAAGTAAAGGAAGCTCAGGAATTATCCAAAATAAGCCATTTACTGTTTCTGAATCTGGTGGGTGTTCTCCAAAGAGTTTCCTTGTAAAGAACCTTCCTTACTGTCTTTATTTAATAGGTAACAGTTCTCACAATTACAAATTGACAGTCAAGCAGAGAGCACATTGTACGCCTGGGTTTTTCTGGGACCATTAAGTTGCCCTGGTCTTCTGGTTACTGTAGATTTATTTGTACAAGGAGATTGTGAATGGAAGCCCTAGCTTTGTGTACATGCAAATTATCAGGTTCCCAGGTGCCAATATTAACTGAGCATGTAAACTTAATTGCTTACAATGTTAGAAACTTCAGACTAGGAACTTGGTGGAGGTGAAACAGCATTTAATTTATAGCAAAGCATAAACATCAGGACACCTGCACCTTGTTTCTGATGTATCTAATGGGCGGCAATTTTTAACTGGTAAGAATTAGTTTGAAAGTTTTAACTTCAGCTTTTTGAATAAGACATTATGTTAAACCATAAACTTATGATTTGAGATTTTTCATTCAAATTATTTTGGGTAGTCAAAGTGCAATGGAATTAAAAAAAAAAGACTTGATAATGAAATTAATCTTCATTTGAGGTCTAGATATTGAATTGGAACTTTAGATTTTTAGATGTAATACTTTTTCATATTATTTGCAAAGAAAATATTAATGTAATGATTTGTTACATTATAACCAGAGGAAAATCAAATGTAGACAACAATTAACAGGGTACCATGTATTTCAATATGAAAGGTCCATATAAACAACTGTCCAAACTGTATTTACTGGCAAAGACAATTTTTTTTTTTAAAACAGAGTCTCACTATGTAGCCCTCAGTAGAGCGCTATGATGTCACAGCTCACAGCAACCTCAAACTCTTGGGCTTAGGTGATTCTCTTGCCTCAGCCTCTCAAGTATCTGGGACTACAGGCGCCCACCACAACATCTGGCTATTTTTTGTTGTTGTCATCATTGTTGCTTAGCAGACCCCATTTGGGCTGGAACCCATCAGGTCAGTGCCCTAACCTCTGAGCAATGGGTGCCGAGCTTCAATCACTATTTTTTTAAGCTGAAATAAATAAATCACAATAAACATAGAAAAAAAATGTTTTACAAAGAAATGCTGGTGTTGCACTCATCTCCTTATCTTAGTATATATTTAATAAAAAGGAAGTATTAATGATGAAAATGTCCCTACTCTTTCAGTTTAACATTTATATCTGTTGTGATTGGAGGGCAGAATTGTTAAATGGCTTTTCTCTGTCTTAGAGAATAAGTTTTAGAGCAGCATGACAGCTAAGTTTATCTGCAAATGTGGAAACTTCATTCATTGCTACCCAGCTGTGTTTGCTTAGCCAAGTGATAATAATGGATTACACTGGAATGCAAAAACAATGGCAATATGGATTGGCTGGGAAAACATTGAGCAAGTAAAGACACATCGGAATCCAATTTGAAGTTTTTAGCCTCGATTAAAATGGCTGGGAAGTAGCAAAGCTAATGGGTCATGCTGGGATGAAGTAATCTGGACTGTTTCAACTCTTAAAATACATCAGTGTTGTTACAAAACATAAGAAACAAAACTATTGGCAATAATTAGACCCTTAGACACAATATATTCATTCATTTGTTTGTTGTTAAACAAATTGTAATTGAGCTTCTCCCATATTTCAAGCGGCGTGTTAATATCTGAAAATACATAACACTTGCACATCAGTTTACTAATATGTGGCAAAAATCAAGCTTTATCTTAATTTTGTTGAAATAAGTTTGTCCCACAGCAGGTAGTCTGACTCCAATTTTTTCTCCTTAGGAAATTGCACAATTCAGAACTAGCTGCAAAGTGCCCAGAGTAATCAGGACATCTTTTCATTGATCACTTCCACCTTGCTGCAATTAGACTCCATAGATTGTCCATGAATTTTCAGAGGAACAATGGAGAAACTATTCTTTTGAGGAATTCATAAAACCATCAAGCGAGGATTACTGGTATTAAACTACAGTGGATTCTACTCTCATTATCTCAAGTGATTAATTGTTCTACACGTAATGGCAGAAAATTTATCTCTGAGTCAAGAAATGCAAAGAAAATGAGGCTTTTTACTTGGAAAACTAAGTGCAAGTGACATTAAACCATTTAGTCATGCTTGCTCTGTGTGGTCCATGCCTTAGGTAGTGGGCTGCTGTCTGCACTACAACTCTGTGAATAACTGTTGGGGGTCTGCTTTGTCGATTCAATGGAAACCTGCCTCAGCTTCCCTTGTTCTCTATCCTGGCAATGTGCCGTCTTCCCAGGGCCCCGTGATAGGACAGCCGTAAACTCATTCTCAAACCTGAGTGGCACAGTATAAATGGAAACCACTGAAGGGTACGGTTGGCAGTGACCTCACCTTTGTGGGTATGCTCTGAGGTCTGTGGGAGCACACTTTATTTGGATGTTTCGTTTGATAAAAAGTGACATTTGCCTTGAGCTCTCTACGGCTAATTCTAATACTACTGAGGTTGTGTCCAGATAGAATGGCCTTTTAGGACAGTATTTCCTTCAGAGGAACTTCAGTCTCAATTAAACTTAGAAAAATGAAATGCTGACATAAATCAGAAGGGCTAAAAATAACCTGTTGTTTGAGACAATAAACACTTTTTTATTGCCTGCTGGTCCAATATCCGGAGCAACCCAAGTTGTCTGGGTAATAGCGTCTGGTTAAGTGAAATATTAAATTCATATCATTTTATTGTTTGTTTTTTAAAGAATGGATCTAATTCCATTTTGAAAAATTTATATGAGACGTATTCAATTACTCTTTAATTTTTGAATTAAATGTTGTACGAATGTTGTTTGTCTTGCATAAAACCAGTTATAGAAAGTTACAAGTATTTTTCATGAGGTGCCTATAATCTAGTGTGTTACATAAATCTGATCAAAAAACCCCTCATAAAACAAAAACAGAGTCCATGTATCCCAATAGTGTTTTAAGCACTCTGCTTCTTAACAGCATTAGACGGATCAAGGAAGTTTTTCGTGTGAAGGGAGAATTTGAACATGACATTCACTGATGGGCAGTGTTTTCATAATGGTGATAAAGTTTAAAGTAAACTCAATAAATAAAAACAGAAAAGGCAGAATCACTAAAGCTCACAGGATATTTATAAATTCGGGGAAAGTCTAATTTAAAATAAATTCGTTTAGATATTTTATATAAGCATATAAGATATTTAAAGAGCCCAAATAAGATATTGATGGCATATTGAAAGCTTCCACTTTTCAAGGTATAGATATTAGCCACTTATATAAAATTAGCTCTTTCCTTATCTACAGTTAAATTATAAAAATAATGAGAACATATTGGAAACTAAAATCAACTTATGGGCATAACTAAAGTGCAGAGTAGACTATATAAGCAAGTGAGTAGACATATAAATAATCCCCAAAAAAGTGACCTAGGACAATGCTTCAAGGCTGGGATTTTTTAATACGCATTTTTATTTCTTTTTATTAAATCATAAACACATAGATCATGTGTACATTAATGCATTTATGGGGTACAATGTACTGATTTCATAATAGAATTAGGAATGCTTACATCACAATGGTTAATATATACCTCATCTAGTTTGCTTAATTATTACATTAAGACATTTATACTCTATACTAATAGATCCGACATGTACCCTTGCATTACACACCATTGGTGTGATCCTTCCATTCAACCTCCCTCAATTAGTGAAGAAGTCAAGAGGACCCCATAGTAGAAGAAATAACCAGATAACATCAAGCAGAAAGTGTCTAAATATAGAATTATCTAGAACTCAATGGAGAATTGGCTGGTCAGAGCATACAAACGAAAAGGAAAGTATCCTGAAATGTGCAGGATAAGAAATGGCAATATTGCAAAGTTTTTTCATTTCTGGGGAAGGCATAGGAAGCATTTTTGAAAGCAGCATCACTTAAACTGTAAGCCTTAAAGGGAGCATCCAATAAAGAAGAAAAGAGGAGACAAAAGGCTGATGATAAGGTTCATGGAATGGTGTGATATCTAAGAATACATAATATGCATGTAATACAGAAAATATATTGCATATGTGCACATAAAAAACAGCATATACATTTGCACACACATGCTCACCTCAGTGGGCATTTCGACAATGCACCATGGTGCTGTAACGTGGGCCTTCAAACCCTCGTCTTCTTAGGACTATGTTAGCCAGACTGCGTCGCTGGGCACCTAAGCCCTGAGACATACCCTGGGATTCTCTATGGCTCCAGATATAAGCCTCCCCTGCCCCACACACTGTGTTTTAGCAACCTTAGCTTCTTTCGGCAATTAGAGTTTGAATACTTTCAACAAACCTTTCGTTGTCTGCAAGATCAAGGTTAAAAGTGGTAGAAAATAAAATGAAAAAAATATACATTGAAAATCTATTAGATACCATTAGGAGTTTGGTCTCTAGTCTAAGAACAAGGAGAATGGATTTGTGGTAATTTCTCTTTAATGAGATTGCTCTGATTTCAGCAGGGAGGGCAAGGTGCTGTGGGCACTGCTGTTTGGTGCTACTATAGCAGGGGTCCTCAAACTTTTTAAACAGGGGGCCAGTTCACTGTCCCTCTGTCCATCTGAGGGCCGGACTATAGTTAAAAAAACAAACAAAAAAAAAAACAACTATGAACAAATTCCTATGCACAATACACGTTTTATTTTGAAGTAAAAAAACAAAATGGGGGCAGCACCTGTGGCTCAAAGGATTAGGGTGCCAGCTGCATATACCAGAGGTGGTGGGTTCAAACCCAGCCCCAGACTAAAAATGAAAAAAAAAAAAAAAAAAAAAAAAAGGAACAAATACAAATATAAAATTTAAAATGAAAAAAAGTCACCCCCTATCTACAAAAAAAAAGACCTCCTAACTTCAGAAAAAAAGAGTCCCACTTAACTGCAAAAAAGGTCCTCCTAACTGTAAAAGAAAAAAAAAATAGACCTCCTAACTTCAAAAAAAAAAAATTCCTAACTTGTTCTTACCTCAGTTCTCAGGCAGCAGCAGTCTCTGCACAGGGGAGCTCATGACTCGTCGGATCAAGAGTCTCATTCTCATCAGAGACTGAGAGGAGCCGAGAGACAGAGAGAAGGAGGGGAGTCGGAGAGTTCCACACATGTGCACTGCGGCCCAGGACCAGTGGACAAAAACACCTGGCCTCCCAAGTGCTGTGCCCTGTGGGTGATGACCCCATCCCACCTTCCCCATGCAAAGAAACTGAGTAAAACTGGGAAGCTGAGACTGGAATCAGAAGGGCTCACTCGGACTGATATTAAGAGAGCTGTTCAGAAAGTGGATACTTAATGCAGGGAAACCAGAGGAGATGTGTGTAGAACATTAAGCTATTTAACTTTGGGATAGAAAAGATGGTAAAGTCAAGAGCTGGGCATTGTCCATCTGAGTTCTTCTTTCCCTCCCCCCTTCTCCCCCTTCTGTCCTACCTCCCTGCCTTCTGTTCTCTCTCCTTAGGACAATCGAGTCTGGGCAGTGTCCATGGGCTCAGGGGACATTGTTAATATCTCTAACATTTGGTCGAGGTTTTTGCGACTTGTTCTCCCCTCTTTTTACTCTCTGCTTGTTCATCTCTTTTTTACTTACCCCTTCTTTCACAGCCAAAAACACAATCTCATTCTGAATATTTTTTCTTCTTAAAACACACATTTTACTAAATTATGTAGAAGATTAGGTAAAAGAATATGTGCCATGCTCATTATTCTCAACTACAATTTCTGAATATTTGTGTGTTGTGACCCTGTGCTGAGTTGGATACGTAATGTCTAAGTGATTTCTTGTACTGAAAGATTGGGCAGCTAAATGCTAGAAAATGATTTCAACCAGAATTAATGTAAACTTTTAGGTGATGCATGTTACTAACACAGGAAGTAATATTAGCTGATGAAATTAACCTATGTATTAAAGTTCAGAACATATAAAGGTAAAACAACCCAAGGTAATGTCAGCATATATTTTCATGGACACACACACACACTTGGTTTTGATTTATCACATTATACTTTTTCTAAGAATTGAAAGTGTTTGATATATAATTGAAAATGTTTGAAATTTAAAAAATGGCTTCTTTTGTCATTTTTTAAATTTCAGATTAATATGAGGTCACAAAAGATTAGGTTACATTGTTTGTTAGGAGAAACAAACAAAGACAAAAATCATAGACTTTTTTTGTAAATCCTAAGCACGTCTCTTGAGGGCTCAGGACCTGTACACACCCCTAATGGGTGCTGAAGCCGAGGGAGGTGGCTAGTCTGGCATGTTCGCTCAGCCTTATCAGACTTTGGGTTATCTTATTCTATAAGTATCACATTTCAGCTTCAATTCTTCATTTCACCAGTAACTTCAATTTTTTTTTTTTTTTTTTGCAGTTTTTGCCCAGGGCTGGGTTTGAATCCACCACCTCCGGCATATAGTGCTGGCGCCCTACTCCTTTGAGCCACAGGTGCCCCCCGTAACTTCAGATTTTTATACACAAAAAATGCTGCACTAGTAAACTTTTGAAATTATGTATTACCTTGTGAAAAACCATGCTATAGTGTAGACCAATTCAAGAATCTGTCCAACAAGAAGGGCATATAATAAATACTTGCTGTTTGCTAATGTTTACATTAAATGCCCTAGTTCACTCAGGCCTGCAGGCAAGATGAGGACAAAAATGAAGTACACAACTAGTTTTTATTTTTCCTGGGAAAAGCAGAAGGCAAGTTAACAGAGAAAACGGTGTAAGGAAAGTGAAAGCTAGTTATTGTCGCTTTTTTTCTCTGAGATATAAAATTAAATCTGTCGTTATTCCATTAGCTACAGCAGGAAAAATATAGACAGAGTGGACTGGATACTTGATCTTCCAAAAGTTTTGCTAATCCACAACTTAAAACATTCTTTTAGTATTTTCGCCATGCTTTTTAGAATAATGGTTCACAAATTGATCCATGCTTTCATATGCTCTGTTTTTTTAACAGTCGTACTATTTTTGCAGCAATCTTTAAAGAACATTTTTAAAGGAATTGTAATTATTTAAGAACATGTGAGTTGGTCTGTTTTACACACACAAATACCTTCTGTTTCACCATATTCAAATAGAAATGATACACGTGAGTTATTTATAGATGGAACTTGCTTATACGTTGGAGAGAGAGAAACTTGGAAAGGGAGAACAAGAATGTCCCCCAAAGATATGTATCTTCACTTTTCAGAATGAAAGGACATTCCATTGATTACATTCTACAAAAGATGGGTTATTATAAAAGGAAATAAAATGCTTATCTTTATAGGACATTGAAAGATGAGAGAAGATTGTGTTTCATTTAATTCTCAAGTTTTGGTGACATTTTCCCCCCTGTTATTTCTCCCCCATTCAAGTGTACGTGCTGCTGAAGCAAGCACTTTTTCTCCCACCTTCAAAATAATGACATTCTCTGTGTTAACGGGCGCTGTACACTGACTATAGGCGTATCTGAGGGACGTGGCATTATTTGTTTGTGTGTGTGAATTTGTGCGTGTGTATGTTTCACATTTCTTAAGGTATCTGTAACTTGATGACAACCTTCTATTTGTTGATTTTTCAGTTTTCATCTTTGATATTTTTAATAAGTAGAATTCTTTCAAACGCAAAGAAAATGCATTTGAAAACCTAAGAAGGTTTGTATTTCGATATCACTTTTCTCCTAGTTCTGCCAGTTTCAGGAAAGCAGTGCCCTGCTCAAGCAAGAAGGACCTGGTGGATTTCTCCAGAGTTGTAGGCACACAGTATTTTTGTCAGGCCAACTTTATCATCTCCGAATTCTGTGCAAACAATGGCGACACTGTTACCTCTGTCCCGTTCGTGCTGGGAGATATTGCTGCTGCGTGCCTTACTCGCTCTATGCTTTACACAAACCCGAAACTCATCCTAATTGTCATTATCATTAGACTCCATTATTTTTTCCTTGTACTTAAGCACTAAAACAATCTGATATTTCTCTTTATTTTTTCATTTTTCTATTTATTTATTTTTTTTAATTTTTTTTTTTTTAGAGTCAGAGTCTCACTTTGTCACCCAGGGGGAGAGTGCCATGACATCGTAGCTCACAGCAAACGCAAACTCCCAGGCTCAGGCGATTCTCTTGCCGCAGCCTCCTGAGTAGGTGGGACTGCAGGTGCTGCCACAATGCCCCGCTATTTTTTGTTTTTAACAGACAGGCTCTTGTTCTTGCTCAGGCTGGTCTCAAACTCCTAAACTCAAGCAATTTGCCCACCCTGGCCTCCCTAGAGTACTGGGATGACAGGCATGAGCCACTGCGCTTGGCTGATATTTCTCTTTAGTTGGACATTCCTATCCTACAAATCGTGTCTGAGGAGGTGAAATAATCCTCTCCTAGATAATGAGTTCAAAATCCCTTCAATTTGTAATCTCTTAGAAAAGTCAGGAATTTAAGTAAGGCTCCTATATGCAAGACACACTTTAAAAAGGAAGTATCCAATCCCCTCAAAGAGCCACATAGGGAAAAATATAATTTGCTTGAAAATAATTTTTTAGAGAAATAGAAAAGTGAATACTTTAATTGTAGTGTGTCCTGGTACCATTGTCATCATGCTGACAGTAATATCTACTGTCTGCTGTGTGGGGGAGACTTATATTAATTTCACATTCTAACAAACTGACAAACATTCTTCTCCTTGCCTGTCTTTTCTTGTCCTACTTCTCCCAGTAATTTGTTCCTCTTTACGTGTTCTTATTTAGGAAACACAACTGGTTTTTGCCCTCAAAATTATATCTTACAGAGAGTACAATTTTTGTTGTATAAAATCTTCAGTGACTTTGACTCCACAGGGCACTGTCTTTTCACTCATCTAATATAATTACAGGAGGCCAAGCTGGAGTTTCACACCTGGAAAGACACTGGAGTGAGTTTCAAAGCACCACACCTTTGCCCAGTACTATTTCAGCCCTGTCAAGAAGGTAAGCACCTATTGCAGTCGATTAATTTTTGCAGTTTGTGTAATATTAGCACCCTTAGTTATTTTCCATGAGTGGTGTGAACATAAGCTCATAAAACAGTGGCATGAAGTAAGGTCACAGAACACGTTCACCCTTTATGCCTGAAAGTTTATTATCAGAACCTGTTGTGTGGTGACAGCTTGTCCCCCCTTTCCAGTGCTTGGTGCCCTCCTTATAATGAGAGGGGACTTTCATCACAGAGACATGTTTTTCTCCCTGTTAAAACACTATTATTTCACATCACAGTCACAGCCAGTGACATGCACAGAGGTATGTGCCCTGGGATTTTTGACATTCAACATCAATCATGATTCCATCTGAGACCAAACATGTGCAATTGATCACTGATGGAAATAATGGATTTTTACAAAATACATCAAGTAAAGTTTTCAACCAATGCCATGCTAAGCCCTTGTTTTCATAAAGATGTTTGTTCCATTTACAGTTCCGTACAGGTGGGTGTTTTGCGTTGGGCATAACTCTGTGTTTTGATTTGTGAACACATATACAATTCCATTGGGGCACACAGAATCACATAGTAATTCATATAACCAAAATAAAAGATACTTAAATTTTCTGTAGAGATAGAAGCAAGAAGACAATATTAGATGAAAGTAAAATTGGTAATTCCGATAAATAAATACTTCAAGCAACATTAAACAATAACTGACAATACCTATAAAATAAGTGATCCCCGTGCGCTGTGGTTGCCTCATTCTGTAGAGCTGTAGAACCATGGAGCTACTGGCTCTTGCTGATGAGGTTATCCGCAGAATCGGATCTGACATGAAACTTCTTTTCTAATGTAAAAATATAAACATAAATATAAATGGAATGCAGAGTTACGTATATTAATGTATGTCAGGATTCGGACAGAGAAGAATTCATTTACCTCTTTCCATCTGTCATCACACCCGGCTCATTGCTTGCATGTCATCTATAAAAGGTCTAAATGTATTTGAGAAGTAACCTATAGTATTTTTCACAGGGTAGAATGATTATCTTTGCTGGCAACTGGGCAGAAAGAAATCTACTGAGTTGTCATCGCCAAGGGCAGAAAGAGGCACTGCCTTAAACTGGGGCAAGGACAAAAACCCAGTGCTTATTCTGTCTCCATCTAGAAATGTGTGCTTGATGGGTGAAGACCAGTAAAGACGTTTCTCATCAGAACACTTTAATTTTTAATACAGGAAACTCGAAGTCAGTGAAGGGCACACGTGATAAATATTCACCTTCCATGAAATGCATAACATGTTTTACAGCTGTTTGGATTCCTGTGAACACCAAGGGTCACGGTGATTCTGAGCTCATCACAGTGGTTCTTGGCGATTGTAAAATATGGGTGGGAATTTGTGGGGACACCAACTCATTTACAGAGAGCCTTAGCTGACTTAACTCCTATATAATAACTTCTTCATGACTCTCCAGGGCTCTCCGTGTCCAGCTAGTAAGTAATTAACATATAGATGGTAGAAGGGAAAAGTTAAATAAATATAAAATGAAGTAAAAGCTAAACTCAAAAGGGAGAAAGTTTAGTTCTACAGGTAATGGTTTGATTTCAATTATTTATTTTTAAATAGGAGTCAGCACTAGGCTTTCTTTTTGTTGTTATTTTGTTTAAAGTTAACTTTTTTTCTAATAACTTTAGCACATTTGTTACCATGTCAGCAGGAATACCTATCCTTCCTGCAAGATAATAGGTGTAGTGTCACAGGAAAACCTGATCAATTTTCTTCTGCTATGATGGGAGATTTTGAAAAGAAAAATAAGCTTAACGCAGGTTACAATACACATTCTCGTTAGTGCTTCAGATAAATCAAACACTTCCTTTGAAGACATGTTTTGTTACAGAAGTTCTGTGCTCCTAATACAACAGCTAGGACCAGATAATTGAGTTAGATGCCTTGTTGGTGATAAATCTAAGTTAGAGTCATCTAAGATTTATGCACAGGATAAGGCAGAAAGACAATAATAGAACAAAACTAAACAAGGAGTAACAGCAACAATATTCTATGAAGGAAAATAAATCAGTGGGGAAAAGTAGTATTTTTTTCCCCAAGACTCCTAACTTTCTAGATAAGTATATATGCTCGGTTATTAGTTTTCAACTCATTATCGCTGCCACCCACTTATGAATTTCACCTGCACTGCAGAAAAAAGCCTAATCCCCCAGGACCCTCCTCTTCCCATACATAACAGGGTACGATCTGCCAGCAATAGGCAATTTCACAAGATTTAGGTGCAAGAGAAAAAAAAGTGGTTATTATTCTCCAGGTGCAGCTATACAAGTGCATAAGCAGGTGTAGGGGCCAAACAGCTGCTAGAAGCTTGCTCATGCACATAACCCGGGTTAATGAGACAGTTAAAAATAGAAGGTAGTACTTTCCAGAGGTGGCTGAGATGGACAAGGGCTTTGGGTGAGATGATTTTGGCTTTTCAGGAATTGTGGGGTGATATCTTTAGAATTTCCTGCTTTGGAGCTTCAGAATGACATCTTCTGTGACAACTTCTCTGACCTCTGTTCCCCGATCATCTCAATGGTTTTGGCAGCGTCTGATACTTTTTAAAAAACTCTTCACTTACCAACCACATATTCTGACAGATACATGGTGTTCTATGTAAGTATATAGTCTTATTCCTCTGGGCAGATGACAAAAAGCATGCCCCAATTAATTCAGAATAATCTCTTGAAGATAGCAAGAAAAATTGAAGATTACTTAGAAGGAGACTATCTTGGAGTGTTTTGTATACATCAAGCAGTTACAGATATAGAGAATATATCAGTGGTGAAATAGCTATGAATAGAGAGTCTGAGTAGGTGGGTTTTGTTTTAAACCAGATGAGAAGATGATGTTGGGTTGACCTGAAATGGTGAACGTACATGCTTACAAATGTATTTGATTGTTGACTCATTTATTCTCTCAAACAAGAGGTTCAGAGTGTGCAGGAGCTATGGTGTTTGACTGTAAGCCATAAGAGCCCATTCCAGAAGAAGGCCTATGCCCTGCACCCAAAAATAAGAATATATGCTCAATGAGGCCCAGAGGGAGCAAGACAGACGGGTCTGCTGCGTTTCCCACTCAGTCTGTTAACATCAGATCACACACATTTGGTTCAATCCTATTTGCACATGGTTGTTCATACTTTATTGAACCTAAGCATAAAAATAGACAATTTCCCCTGCATCTCTGATCTTTATCCTCAAGGCTCCCACGTATGCACATTAAATAAATTTGTATGACTTTTTTCTTGTTAATCAATTTATCTCATGTCAGTGATCTAAAAAAAAACAGACAAAAAAAACTTTAGGGGGCCGACAGCTTGATCCCTGAATACGCGTAGTGGTCAAAGAAAACGAAAAATTAAGGGAGTTACCTAGTTTCACACAACTGACATTCATTTTTACAATTTTTTGCTGTCTAATTTCTTTTTTTTTCCCTCTCCCTGGTGTTTGTGATACATAAAACCATCAAAGTTTAATTATCTGTATTGTTTGATATGCCACAATACTTGTTCAGAAGGTGGGTAAAAATTTTTGACCCTAGGTAAGGTAAACTCATTAAAAAATGACCAAATATTGTACACAGCTATGATTTAATGATAAAGATAATTTAAAAAAATTTTTAAAAATGACCAAATGACCCACAGTGTGATAAAACCAGATGGCATCACTACCCAGAGATGGTAAAGAAATATCAAAGTGTTACAATCACACTCCTCTGCCTTCCCTGTAAGGAATGGTTTTGATTTCGCAAATAGAGTATTGGCTTAAAAATCTGGCAAATTATTTCGTTTACTCATTCTTTTTCTTTATTGAGATGTCTTGTCCATCAAAATATGTATGATTGATTCATAAGTTTATAATTTCTGCCATGTGTTCAGTAGGTTAAAAAAAAAAAACCAGAAATGCACTCTACTCCAACATTGAGAGGGTGATAAGTATAGAAATCCATTTCAGCTGTCTACAGATAAAGTTTAATATTACAGAAGGAATACAAAGTTACTCTGAGTTATTCTGGTTAACTTATATATTGATATAAACTATAAGCTACTAAATGGTATTTGTTAATAAAAATAACTTCTTTTTTTTTTCTCTGTACATAGGCTAAAGTATCTTGGACTGTTCCCCTATTCATAAATGCCCTAAAATACTGGCTAAAAGAAATCAGCCTTTGCTTTTTTGTGGTTCAGTTCTTAGGTTTATTTAATAGTTACATTTTGCTGCTACTGACCTTCATGCACCAAATCACTTTTGGAAGACAGTTCTGCTCTTTTTCTTAACCATTGCATTTTTAGTTGTTCTTATCATCACCATCATGTGTGCCATAATCTCTACTTCTCATGTCATTAAATATTCCTCCGTGTACTACCCAGCTTGACTCAGGATTGCAAAAATTTTAATGTGTAATATGAAGACTTAATTGGGTGCAATCATCTATTTGAAGGTGGAATTACTTTGAGATTTTTTTCTGGTATTTAAGGCAAAATTCAAAGGCTACTATTTCTAGATTGACACACCAAAGGCTATGTTGGGGTCACAGTGACAGCCCTGAACCTCAGTCTGTGTGGCCTGATTTCTTTGATGAAAAACAAGGGTCTCCTGCAAAATATCCCCTAATCTGCAAAGCCTGCGATTTCTTTAACAAGGACAGATAGCATTTTATTCCACAATTCACTAGAAGCTAAAAATACAAGTACTTTGGAGAGGTCTCTCATTGATTTATATTTATTCTACACTGTAAATGACGGAGATCAAATCATTTCTTGCAAGGAGGTTTTGTTCCGAGGGGAATTACAATTCTGAAAAGGAACCAAAGTGACTGTTCCTGAGGGAGGTAAAGTTGTTAAGCAAAAGAAGGCAGATCACTCAAGTCCATTGTTACTCTCTTCAACATTTTGCCTCAGGCCACCTTGACAGAACACTGCTTTCCTAAGCATTCTGAAGAGGTGAGCTCCAGTGTTCTTGGAAGCTGAGAAGGCAAAGTGAAAATGAAAGGACCATATTCTCACTTCTCACTCTCCCTTCTCACATTCTCACTATCTAACATCTATTACTATTCCTGCCTAGAAGCTGAATCTCTTTTCTCAGTAACAGATAAAAAGAGGAGAAAGTTGCTTCAGTTTCTGCTTAATTCTTCCCTTTTCCCTTCTCCAGCTAAAATATAAGTAAACCATTCAGAATCCAATTGTATATGTATAATCCCTGTATCCAAAAACTTGAAAAATATTCAAATGAGATTTAATCTCCTGCATAGATAAAACCTCACATTGAACCATGAACTCTTGATTCAGGATTCCAGAAAACAAAACAAAACAAAAACACACACACAAAACACAACAAAACAAGAAACGAACCAAAAGAAATGAAAAAAAAAGAAAGAAAAATACAAAAATGCAATACATTAATTGCAACTGAGAAAGTTATCAAATTAATTGATGTTGAAGCATCACTTGCCAAGAAACCTTTTCTGCCCTCTATGTAAGTACTACTTTATGGTACTAAATTAGTGCTAAGAATTCTACCTAGAAGGAATTATTGCTTGACAATGATCACATCATGTAGAGAAACTTGCTAACATTTCAAAAATAATAAATGTGATCATTACTTCTCCCATTGTCAAGGACATGAGGAAACAACATTCCTTACCTCTATATTATCTTATTTTAATTTTAAACTTACTTGGCCATGGGTAAAATGTTGCCATTGACGTACAATTTGATAAACATTTGAAGCTAGAATTTAACCTTTTACACCTTAATAACATTTCCTGAGGTACTTTGGCCTCTAGGGTATTAAACTTGAAATGTCTGTCTTCGTTAAATACTATCGGGTAGTTGATATCTCTTATAATTTATTGTGACACTTTTTGTTTCTTCTTTTTCTCTTTTCTTTTCTTTCTTTCTTTTGTTACTGTGAAGGTATATCCTCATTCTTTCAAATGCACATTTTGGCTTGTGATTCTTTCAAGATTTTTTTTTTCTAGAGACAGAGTCTGACTTTATCACCCTCGGTAGAGTGCTGTGGTGTCCCAGCTCATAGCAACCTCCAGCTCCTGGGCTTAGGTGATTCTCTTGCCTCAGCTTCCTGAGTAGCTGGGACTATAGGTGCCCACCACAATGCCCGGCTATATTTTTGTTGCACTTTGGCCAGGGCTGGTTTGGAACCCACCACCCTCGGGGTATGGGGCCAGCACCCTACTCATTGAGCCACAGGTGCCACCCTCTTTCAAGATTTTTTAGAGAAATTCCTATGAAAATAGGGAAAAGTCAAAAATTTGTGTTATTTTGTATATAAGATCTATTGTGTGAACAATGCTGTGAGGATGGCCCTGAAATATCAGCAAAGTGTTTGGGAAAGATGTGGATAATGAACACCCGGTGCACTGATGGCTTGAGAAGTCCCATTCTGGTGATTTTAATCTTGACAATGAACCATGTGGTTGACCTGAGACTATGGTGATGAGCTGAAAACTGCCGTGAACGCTAATCCATTGCACCCTGTGTGCGAATCAGCAGCAAGGTGGACATTACTATTCCAACAATACTGCACCATTTGAAACAAATCTGCAAGGTCCAGAAGTTGGACTGATGAGTTTCGTATGAGAGATTGTGTTGAAACGTGCCTGTCACTGCTGTAACAACGTAGAGGCAAACCATTACTCTACAGTGTTGTTCTGTATGATGAAAATGGGTTATTTTTCACAATCACAGGTGTTTAGCACATTGGTTGGATAAAGATGAAGCTCCAAAACACAGCCCCCAAATGAATATTCATCAAAAAGGCTAATGGTGTCTGTTTGGTGGTCCAGCGCTGCTATCATCCAGCACAGCTTCATGAAACCTGGTTCTGGATCACAGCAGATGTCTACCTCGACCCAGTGATGGCTTGATGCTATGCTTGCAATTGAGCAGTTGCGATCAGCCAAAAGACACGGCTAATCCTCTCACCAGACAACACTGTCACGCAACCACCTGCTCCAACCACAGAAGCTGGAACTGGAAATTCTCTGTCATCCACTGTGCTCAGCAGACTTTGCCCCACTGACTACCACTTCTTCCAGGCTTTGGACCACTTCTGGCAAGGAAAAATATGTAATTTTCAACCAGCTGTGGAAAATGCCTT
Source organism: Perodicticus potto (assembly GCA_963574655.1). Classification (NCBI taxonomy): domain Eukaryota; kingdom Metazoa; phylum Chordata; class Mammalia; order Primates; family Lorisidae; genus Perodicticus; species Perodicticus potto. The sequence goes on along the minus strand of CAUYRH010060142.1, from coordinate 7,053 downwards.
TCGTGATTCCATTGCCTCTCACTCTCCAGGCTTCTTCACGACTGCTGTGCACAAGCTACCGTTAAGAAGGCAAACTCTGAGGGGGGTCTAGGCACTACTTTGACTAATTGCACTTCTCCTGTTTGACATATTATAAACTAAACTTTGGACTTGAATTTGGACATTTTGTGTTTACTGACCTAAATACTTGACCTGAACATTGACAATGAAATCATCACCACAGTCTATTTCAACTTGACTTTGCTATTTTTTCTGTCTCCATTATCATTTATTGGCTCTTCCAGGACTGTCCTTCCCAGGCAACTGGTTTGATAGTTTACTATTGCAACTTTCTGAAAGACCTAGGTCTGCAAAGGAGATTTAAACAGGGCCAATATTTAAAATAATTTATGATGAGTTAGCAGTACTTTTCTATAAGAGATGTATTTGTCTTCAAAACATTTCCCTTTGTTATGTACTGATTAGTATTTTTTCCAAATACAAATTAGATTCTATATCATTGATGTTTTCTAATCTGCCTGGCAGAAATGTTATTCATGCCACATGTCACAGCATTTTATTTTGTTTCACTGCTATTGCATTAATCACATATGTCCTTGTGTGTTTTAAAAGAATTGAGTGTGTTTCTTATCTTTCCTGTTCAATAGTAAGTAACTTGAAAAAATCCTCAGTATCTGTCAATTAAGTTTTCAATATATTTGAGTTGAATCATACATACACTTATGGCAAACTCTTGTAACACTAACTAAATGCTAGGCAAAGCTTTCAGGAATAGATATCATACATATAATTTACTGATAAGCATGTATAATTATATATTGTATTTATTGGAAAATTGATATATAACATTGAATATATTAATATTAATTACTTAATGATATTTTTATTGATATATTTAATTTCCAATAAATACATAATTTATATATAAATGTATATATAATTTATTTCCTATAATAAGCCCATGAGGTGTTACTAACTCCCTTTATAGTTGAAGAAACTAAGGCAATAAGATATTACGTGAATTTCCTCTGGTTATAGTCAGGAGAGGGCGGATGAAGAATTTGAACCAAGCAGTCTTAGAGTGAACACTGTGTTTTACTGACTACTGTATGACCAAACAAAACAAACAAACAAGAAAGCCCAGAAATTAGTATAACTTTCAATTCTGTATTTAATTTTCTTTTTTATGTATAAACACCCATATTCATTCCTCTATAACATATTTATCCATATTGCTAAATATATTTATATATGAAATCCTAATTACAAATACTAGTACATTGTAAAAAATTAAAAAAAGTAAAATCATTTGCGTGTAAAGTCAATGCCCTTTAAACTTAGCGTAGGAGAAATAAGCACCGCTGATACGTGGTGGATGTGCATATATTGAATGTGTTTGCTGTACATTAGGAGACACGCAGGATTTTCCAAGCAGTAAACAACTGTGGAGGGAACTAATACATTGAGGTTTAATCATGATGGAATGCTGTATTTGTCTTAGTGTGGTATTTCATGAAGCAAACCTTGAGAAAGAGATTAGTTTCTTCTTCCAACTTGACTGGGTGTTCACTTATCAATAACCTTGTGTTGCACAAGGAAGAGATTCAATAAAGACACGAATACATAGCTGAGTAAGCGAACACTTTAGTGTTTAATTTCATCTTCAGATTATTCAGCAAGAACGATGACCACTGAGAGATGTCTTGTAGCTTCCTTTGGATCCACTGACCCAGAACTCTGGTTCACTAAGTTGTGTCTTCTAAAGCCCGAAAGCATCTGTGTGAACATAAGAACCTTTGAAATCTGAGCATCGTGATAATTCTGACAAATAGGAGATCATTGAAACAGAACATGTCATTATGTTGTCACAAGAAACAAAGACGTGAGTGCCTCCCAGGCGAGAGGAGGGGTGTTGTAGATGGAAGTCAGGCTTCGTTGCCAATAGGTAAATAAACGAATCTCAGCGCCAGTCTCCTATCACTTAACTCATGAGCGATGAACAAACACAAAAAGCAAATTCCTTTCAGATTGCTTCTCAGTCTATCAGAGCATAATCTCTTTGATACTTCAATGTTTTATAATCTATATTTTTTACTTTTTGATGTGTTCTTGTGATCTAGACATTGCTCCTGACTTATGTCTTAGTCCTCCCTATAAATCAAGTTCACATTATTCCTATTGGAAAGATATTCACCTGTACCAAATGAACACTTCAATAAGATGTTCCCATTTCATTTTCAGCTGATTTAAACCAGCAGCTGGGCTCCACTTTGCAAGTTGAATTTGCTTTCTCTAAACTGCCACAGCCACAAACTAATACAAAATTTGCTTTCTTTAATTCCCCTAGGATTTGATGTCTTGCAACAGGGGGCTGGGTAGAGAGGAACATTCATATTTATTTCTTGAAGGGCTTGAAAATTATCTTCCCTTAAAAGAGGAGAACAATTTCAAGTGATGTGCATGCATGTATAAATTTAAACTGCATATGCACACCCAGAATAAAATCACACAAGGCAAGATGATTATGTTTTATAATTGAAGCTTTTGCATTGAAAGTATTTCCCTACATCACATTTATAATATTTAAAATACCAAAATCCAGAGAGCCTGCATAAGTAGACAAGTCGTAAAAAGAACATACAGTTAATATAGCAAAACATAAACAATGAAAAGCTTCTCAACCATTTTTAAATATCCTACATATTAATATTTACCTAAGGAATAACAAGTGGAAGAACAGTGTTCACATATTACATTATTTCCTTTTAACAATTCCACATCTAAAAGTGAATACTCATAATTTAATCAGTAAACAAGTGGAAGTTTTATAGTGAGACACTGTTAGTATGTACTGAGGCATTGTTTAAATTAGGTTCTTATGTGGTATTTCAGTAATGAAGGAATAAAATACTTTTGAAATCAAAAAGGATAGCAAAAGAAGGATATGTGTCTTTGCTTACGACTAGACATATAAATTTATTTATCATGAAAAGTTAGAAAATATATCTGTTTAACACCATTATTAAGATTTAGCTGGTTTCATAATCTTACTCACAGTAGAGCGTAATGGGCAATGCAATGTTTGGGTTCATTTCTTTCAGAGACTTCATTGGTGTATCACTGAGAATCAGGGGACAGTGTCAATGACAGTCTGTGACTCAGCGGGGCTTCTCTCCCTGGTAGCCTGCACATGGGTTAGTGTCAACCTTCTTCCTCTCTCGGGGGTCCCTCTGTCAAGAAAAGAGTATCACTTATACATTTCTTTCAACCAACAAAAACAGTTCATTGAAAAGAGAATGCCATTGGATAAATAGTCAATGTATGTGTTTCAACATTTTAAAACCTCTTTTAGAGCTGGCTTCCTTGCTTTGTTTAAACCCAAGGAAACTTATTCTAGGCTCTGGACGTACTAACAGAGGGGAGAAATTTTTTATTTTTTATTTTTATTTTTTTTGAGACAGAGCCTCAAGCTGTCACCCTGGAGAGAGTGTGTGGCATCACAGCTCACAGCAACCTCCAATTCCTGAGCTCAAGCGAGTCTCCCGCCTCCGCCTCCAAATAGGTGGGACCACAGGCGCCTGCCACAACACCCGGCCATTTTTTGGTTGCAGCCGTCATTGTTGTCTGGCGGCCCGGCCTGGATTCGAACCCACCAGCTCAGGTGTATGTGGCTGGTGCCTTAGCCGCTTGAGCTACAGGCGCCGAGCCGAGAAATTTTTAAATACTTTAATTTCCTAGATCATTAAGCAGCCAAAAATGGTAGGTTTTTACATTTTTTCTTCAACTTCTACCACTCCACTTCAGTGGTGTTAAATCTTTATTTCTTGTCTATTAAAATACTTGTGATTACAATGTTTTTTCAAATAGATGTGACTCAAAAATCTACAATGTAAATATGCGATCATAAGAAACAAATGTAAATCACTGCCAACCTCCAGGAGTTATTGTGTGTATGTGTGTGTAAATCCTACTAATAAAGGTTTCCACTACACATTTAACTATTTTCTTTATGTGTAAACTTATTAATACAGCAACCTGGATTTTCATTATGATTTATTACATTTTTTAAAGGAAAATAAATGGCACTGAGACCTCTTCCTTGGTTCCTCAGGGAAGTACATCTCCACTAAATAGGGGGAATTGGATTTATGAAGGATGCCAGCTAGGTTGTGCTGTGAAAAGTAAAAGAAAAAGCAAGATTAACTGGGTTTCTTGAAATTGTTAGTAACACCGAAAAAGTTGAGGTCATCTAGAGGGCTACAGAAAGAGTCTTCTTCAGCACTTTGTCAACTCATTTTAGGACTAACTGTCTCAGGGGACAGAAGTGATAGCCCAGCACTTGGAGAGGAGACATGCAAAGACTGTGTGACCTTGGTGGTGCGACGGCCTTCCCAACCTAACTCGTTTTCACCCCGGCTCTCCCCTCTCCAGGCAGAGTCCTCTTCACCTCCATGTGCAGTGCAGCCCCAGAGCTAAACTGCAAAACGTGAGAACCAGATGTCAGTGGAACTGGAAAACAATTTCTAATATAAGTTTTGTCATTTGCCCGGTTGAAGTAAATAAATATTGCAGTGCTTCCTAACATGTCTCAGGTCTGATTCTTTGAGTCCCCAAGTATTAGGTTTTCTTTTTAATACTTTGAAATTATTCACATAGCTTCTTTCTTTTAAAGAAAAAGCACATGGTCAAGGTGAACTTGTGGGGGTTTCCAAGTAACAATCGCATGCTATACTCCAAATTGCAGCATGCAGATTTTCAGCAAACGTGTCCTCTAAGCCAGCCTTAGTCCCGCATCGGAACAGAAGAATTCAGGTAATGACCACAAAGTCCCAGGCTTTGTCAGGACCCATGAGATTACTCATGTGAAGTGTTCTTGCACGTGGCACGGACTCAGTAAAGGAACCATGTTTTGCTTTCCTCTTCCTCCCAAAAGAAAATGACTTAGACCATAAGCCAGCCATGTATTAGAAACAGTGTTGTAATTACAAACCGTAGATGAGCTGTTGCTTTTATTCCTCCCTCCTCGGCCTCCCAAGAGGACTCGAATTACAGGTGTGAGCCTGGTTGCCTGGCTCAACTATATCACTCTTTGGGGATCTATGTTCATGTTTCTGCAAGGATTGTTGTATATTTGGATATTCTTATTTTCAAGAAATGGTCTCCCATTAAAAAACAAATGTACCACTGTCCTGGATTTTTCAACTTACTCAATCATTGAAGGCCATAGTTGTTTGCTTTTTTTTTCTTCTAATTTTCAGAGGAGAAAAGGCATCAATTGTCAATCATCTTCACTTACTTGCCTTCTCTTCATCTTTCACATTAGCCCAGATCTTTCATTAGAACACTGCACATGTTGACTTCGTGACTTCATGGGTGAGGGCACTTTAGTGAATGTAACTGCTGAGGGAGACGATATAAGAGGAGGTTAGAAAATCTCAGAGAGTCCTTGATAACAGCTGCTTCCTTCAGCAGAGCGAATGATGGACAGAACGAATCGGGGCAAATGATTCGTGCTGTAGCCCACTGATGATTTCATTGCCAGAGTCTAGTCACGGGTGCTGTTAATACGTCTGCGACTTTGAATATTTGAGGGTTTTATGAATAGCTATTTTTTATTAAAAGTGATATGAAAAAAGTGTTAAGATATAATAATATGGGCTTTAATAAGAATTGAGTGTAAGGATTTTTCTTCATTTGAGAGAAAACATCAGAACTAATATCATGAGAGCGCTCTCATAGAGTTCCAAAATGAATAGCTGAAAAAGAAACTTCAAAACATTATGGAATCATTTCAAAAAAAATAAAAGTTTTATTGGATCTTCTCTTAGACCAGATTTTTAAGAAAAAGATGAAGCTTTCATGTTTCCAAAGTTATTTTCTTAAAAGCAAAAAAAAAAAAAACAGGACAGGAAAAAAGGATAAAAGCATCTTTTGAAATTTTGGGAGGAATAAAAGGAAATTATATTCAGATTATAAAAGAATAAAAAAATGCTTATCGTTTCTTTGTGATATCATTGATAGCCCAGGAATGACAACAATGGTCCCAGACATGTCATTTTCGTACAGTGAAGTACTTGAGGTACAGAATATGCAGTAACAGAGATAAATAAGATAAATTAATTGTTTATTAGTTAAGAATTTGATTATTAAAATAGATGTCAATCTTAATATTCAATTCTTTATTTTATTCTATGTGCTAATATTTTTAAGTACTCCATATCTTGCGATAGTTTAAGATTTTCCTTCAGGATCTATAGTTGTTTCTTATTTTTTTCTATATTAAAAAAATACTGTACTAAAAATGAGTCAAGCACAGCCCCTGTAGCTCAGTGGTCACGGTGCTGGCCACATACTCTGAGGCTGGTGGTTTTGAACTTGGCCCTGGCCAGCTAAACAACAATGACAACTGCAACAAAAAAAAATAGCAGGGCATTGTGCGGTACACCCAGAGTCACACCAGAATCACCTAAGCCCAAGTATTTGGGGTTGCTATGAGCTGTGACATCATGGCACTCTACTGACATAGCGAGTCTCTGTCTCAAAAAAAAAAAAAGAAAGAGGGAGTCAAGAAACCACAAGGATTTGAGGAAGGCACTGGGCCTCTCTTTCCAGTTCCCTCTCCCATCTTCTTTATGAAATTTTCACTAACTCCCTGACTTACCACCCAGCCATAAAAAGCAAAAGATTTATTTTTATGAGAAACTGAAATAGAGTGGATTTGGAATAATTATCAGACACGGTAGAAAGAAGGATTGGGGTTCAGGACTATGAATAGAACCTTGTGAATCCCTGCAAAACTGATGTTAGAATATTCAACATGGGTTTCTTCCATGACTTAGCAATTATGAATTGGGCTGCAATAAATGGATTAATAAATTGTGGCACATGTACACCATGGAATATTATGCAGCCTTAAAGAAAGATGGAGACTTTACCTCTTTCATGTTTACATGGATGGAGCTGGAACACATTCTTCTTAGCAAAGTATCTCAAGAATGGAAGAAAAAGTATCCAATGTACTCAGCCTTTCAATGAGCTTTCATATGAAAGCTA
>CAUYRH010060140.1:0-10889 GCA_963574655.1 Perodicticus potto | reverse complement strand
GTAAAGTCTCCATCTTTCTTTAAGGCTGCATAATATTCCATGGTGTACATATACCACAATTTATTAATCCATTCGTGGGTCGATGGGCACTTGGGCTTCTTCCATGACTTAGCAATTATGAATTGGGCTGCAATAAACATTGTGGTACAAATATCTTTGTTATAATGTGATTTTTGGTCTTCTGGATATATACCTAGTAGCAGAATTATAGGATGGAATGGCAGACCTATTTTTAGATCTCTAAGTATTCTCTAAACATCTTTCGAAAAGGGGTGTATTAGTTTGCATTCCCACCATCAATGTAGAAGTGTTCCCTTTTCTCTACATCCACGTGCTGTGACTTTTAATACCTGAACATACTCCATTCCAAAATAGATTCCACTGAGAACCATAGAGTTGGTATAAAGTTTATTTTACACTAAAGACAGTTGAGATTCAATAGATGCAGAAAGAAGACTTTTTGGAGCTTACTTATCTGACAAAAAGCAGAAACTTCTGAGAAATGAGAACTGCCATAAATTACCCCTCTGGGTGATTTCTATTGCAAGGAGAGAGACTGAGACCAAACTTGCTATAATCCCCTTTCTGGGGTTAGTTTCATGGCCATGAAGAAGACAAAAAGACCACTTGCACCAGCATAAACAAGCATAATCACCAACGTTCCTATGTCCCTCTTTTGTTCTAGCATCCTGTTTCTCTTTCCTAAAAAACCCAACCCTGTTCGTTTTTCCCATAGAAGCCCTTTCTCTCTTCCCTTTTCCCTACTAAATTTGTGCATATAAGCCACAATCTCTAAGCGCCACTTTGAGTTATTCATTAGGGAGCATTCCTGCAGATATATGAGTTGTGCATGAAAATAAACTGTTTTTCCCTCTTGCTAATCCGCCTTTTGTCAGTTTAATTCGCATGCCCCCCCCATACAGAAACCAAGAGGGTAGAAGAAAAGGTTTTCCTCCCGTATGCCTGACTGCAATATGCTGTTACCTACTATTGTGTGAATCTGCCTTTTTCTTAAAGTTCTAGGAATTGCTTTTGGCCAGGCACAGGGGCTCATGCCTGTAAATCCTAGCACTTTGGGGAGGCCAAGGCAGGAAGATGGTTTGAGGTCAGGAGTTTGAGACTAGCCTGAGGAAAAGTGAGACCTCATAGCCACAAAAAATAGAAAAATTTGCCTGTAGTCCCAGCTAATTGGGTATGTAAAGCAGGAGGATTGATGGAGCCCAAGAGTGTGAGGTTTCAGTGAGCTATGGTGATGCTACTGCACTCTACCCTGGGAAACAGAGCAAAAGCCTATCTCAAAAAAGAAAAAAAAAAGGAATCTGTTTTTTCTTTTGAGACAGAGTCTCACTATGTTGCCCTCGGTAGAGTACTATGGCATCACAGCTCACAGCAACCTCAATCTTGGGCTGCAGCGATTCCCTTGCCTCAGCCTCCCTAGTAGGTGGGACTACAGGCGCCTGCCAAGGAATCATTTTGGAGTAAGGGATCATTTGTGAATCTCTTGCTCTCACTAGAAAAAAGTTAAAACAAGTTTGAATGTTTTCTTTTATATTTTTGTATTCCCGTAGTTATATGCATAGGTAAACCTATCTATAAATTTCCTAAGGCAAGTAATTTTGCAATTTGCTTCTCAGTTCTATGGTGCTCTAGGAAATAAGGCTATCTTAGTTTCACCTTCAGAACAAAGTCCTTAAAGTAGGGCGCCTATAGTCCCAGCTACTCGGGAGGCTGAGGCAAGAGAATCGCCTAAACCCAAGAGTGGGAGGTTGCTGTGAGCTGTGATGTCACAGCACTCTACCGAGGGTGAGAAAGTGAGACTCAGTCTCTACAAAAAAAAAAAAAAAAAAGTCCTTAAAGCAGTAATATGTAAGCATTACCTGAGGAATTTGTAGAATGTTCCCCACCTCTCATCTCCACATATTCTGATTGACTAATCAAAAGCCTGGGCATTTGTAACAAGGACCCCTGGAGTGATATTTAAGCATGAAGCACTTTAGAAAGATAATCCTAAAACCCCAAAATACCTAGATGAAATATATCTCGACAAAACTTTCAGAAAATGAAGTCATCTTTTTATACCTCACTTAGTGCCCTACATACTGAAGTAATGTATTACAGAGTTGTTATCTTGGAAATAAACGACTAAAGTAAAAAAAAAACAAAAAAATCAATACTAGCTATATTAACTTTAGCATTATATAAAAACATTAATTGTAGCTATAGCTAGCCCTGGTTTGGATTATATACGTATTTGTTCTACATTCAAGATATAAAAGCATCTTGACCTGCTGACATGGGAAACCAAATTCAACACTTTATCTCAAGGGCCCAAAGAAAATGTATGTATTTTTATAATGACAATGAATGAAAATGTACATACTTTTTGTAATGTAAAAATGGCTTCAGACATTTCAATAAAGCTGTTCCTCCTCCCTCCCTCTCTTTATGGTAATCCTTTGACCCTCCCCAAAAGTCACCTCCTGTGACTCCCTTCTTCTGCTTTCATTATTCTTCTCTTTGTTTCTTCATAATCACTTCTTCCTTTGTTTTCCATAGCACTTTGTATATGTCTGAATTATGTTTCACATGGTAATTTGTTACGTATTTATCTTCTCTGCTAGAGTTATTTTTGGGACTTCGGTCCCTAACTTATTACTTCATTCAGGAGATATATGACTATGATTTGATATCAGTATAAATAAGTATCCCTATCCCCAGGACAACAAACCAACTTTGTTAATATAATCCAAAATATTACCAGGCACTTCTCCCTAAAAATGATAAAATAAAGGTACAAGCATTCTAATAATTTCTGTTGGTAACTGGATAAGTAATTTCGAAGCACCGCTAGACTTCTTTGAAAATTGACAAAGTCTAAGAGATAATTAAGTTTGCAGTTTCAGGTTGCAAGGTATTAATGAAGAAAGAAAACAAAACAAAAGCTCCATATAATAACTACCTTGGATAAAGGGATGATTGGGTGAACCTTTTGTTTTCTTCTTCCTAATAAGATGATGTTCAACAATATAGTGTTCTTGTCAGCTTTAATTTTGTGAAGTCTGCTTTGTATGATTCTGCTGACTAATGCTAGTATTCATAATTCAGGCAATGCTATTGTTCCTAGGGAACATTTTAATGACCTTCTACTATCCCAATCAATTTTGAAAAAATAATCCAATATTAAATTTCATTTTCTGAGTGCATGCTGTGCACATTTCAAGTTCAGTAAAATTATAGCAAATACTATGTAAAACATTATGATTGTGACTAACACATGTCAAGAATGTGTGAATCTGTATTAGGCAGATGCCACTACAATTTACTGCTATGGGAGCGGTCAGCCAGGAAATGGTCCCTGGTCTTTCTAAAATCCAAGTGTGCAGCCAATTCCATTAGTTTCAAGTACTTTGCTTTTTTCCTCTGTGAAAATACATCAGCTTAGCATAATAGGCTCACTTTTTAAAAGGCTGTATTTGATTTATTTCTTTTGGGAATTCAGCTTCCAGCCTGCAAAAATAAACAAGCAAACAAGTAAATACTATGCTTTTATTGAAATATCTGGAATCCTCACACCAAACTGGCAAGTAGAATTATGGAATCAGAAAAGATTATGTTTTAGAGGTTGATTACTGAAGCACATTTTAAGTAATAAACTGTGAAAGAAAATTAACATTTTCCCCATTATCCACTGTTAGGAAATAAGGGCACAGACTCTTAGGGGATCAAATACTCCCTCCCTTGATTATGGGTGGGCTCAGTGAATATGATGGCAAAAGGAATTAAGGTCCCTCATCAGTTGCTTTGTGTTAAATAAAAGGGAAATTATCCTTGGTAGCCCTGATCTAAGCAGGTTAGGTCTTAGAGGAGACAAGAAGAAACCGTAGACATACTTCTGTTGGTCTTAAAGACAGTCGGCGTAAGTTCAATAATGGCAAGGAAAAGAATTCTACCTATAACCATATAATCTTGGAAGAGAGTTCAGAGGTTCAAATGAAACCTCAGCATTGGCCAATGCCTTGATTTCAGCCTAGGGAAATAATCAGAGAACCCAACTAATCCACGCCCAGACTCCTGACCCATGGGAATAAATGGATATTTTTGTTAAGCTACTAGATTTGTGGTATTTTATTACAGAGCATTAAAAATCTAATATAGGGCTCAGCGCCTGTGGCTCAACGGGCTAAGGCACCAGCCACGTACACCTGAGCTGGCGGGTTCGAATCCAGCCTGGGCCTACCAAACAACAATGATGTCTGCAACCCAAAAAATAAATAGCCGGGCATTGTGGTGGGCACCTGTAGTCCCAGCTACTTGGGAGGCGGAGGCAGGAGACTCGCTTGAGCCCAGGTATTGGAGGTTGCTGTGAGCTGTGATGCCACAGCACTCTATCTAGGGTGACAGCTTGAGGCTCTGTCTCAAAAAAAAAAAAAAAAGCAAAAAAAAAAAAAAAACTAATATAGCCCCTTTCTTTAAGAAGAATTGCCCCATAAATAGTATTACAAAAGCAATATATATTTATTTTAGAAACAGAAACACACTTTTTTTTTTTTTTTGAGACAGAGTCTCACTATGTCGCCCTTGGTAGGGTGCTGTCGCATCACAGCTCACAGCACCCTCAAACTCTTGGAATTGAGCAATTCTCTTGCCTCAGCCTCCTGAGTAGCTGGGACTACAGGTGCCCACCATAACACCTGGCTATATATTTTTTGCTGTTATTGCAGTTGTCACTGTTGTTTAGCAGGCCCAGGCTGGGTTCAAACCCGCCTGCCTTGGTGTATGTGGCCAGTGCCCTATTTTGCTCAGCTATCGACACCAAGCCAGAATACAGATTGATAAGAATATTGAGGAACTTTTTTTTTTTTTTTTTTTTTTTGAGAAAGAGCCGCAAGCTTTAACCCTGGAGATAGTGCCGTGCCATCACAGCACACAACAACCTCCAATTCCTGGGCTCAAGAGAGTCTCCTGCCTCCGCCTCCCAAGCAGCTGGGACCATAGGCGCCTGCCACAACGCCCGACCATTTTTTGGTTGCAGCCGTCATTGTTGTTTGGCAGGCCGGGCTGGATTCGAACCTGCCAGCTCAGGTGTATGTGGCTGGTGCCTTAGCCCGCTGAGCCACAGGCGCCGAGCCTTGAGGAACTTTTATAAAATGATCTGACCATTCAGAGATAAACTTCCAGATATTTTACAGTGCATACATGCATGTATCTTTTTTTTTTTTTCATGTTAGACTGGTAATGCGCTGTAACAAGGTTTGAGGGAGGCACATCTTACATGGGAGCATGAAAACCCGATCATCATGCTTATCAACTACAAAAGGAATAGGCGTGGATTTTTTAAAATGGCATCATATGGTTAATACTATTTTGTAACCAGTCTTTTGTTACTTAACAAGGTATCAGAAGATCTTCACATGTCAAATATTTATATAGAACATTATTTGTTGTATAAAGTGTTTTGATACTCCATCATTTATTTATTAACTCCTCTACTGTTAGATCTTTATTCAATAATGCCCATCCTTGTGGAAATATGTGTTGTTTACATATGGCCTTAACTATTTTCCTAGGATAAATTCCTAAAAGTGGAATGGCTGGACCAAAAGGTCTTCACATTTGTTGGGCATCCTTTCTGTGTTGTTTTCAAAGAGGATTTTCTTTCTCCCCTATCTTCCTCCATTCTCCCTCCCACTCTTTTATGCTCCAGGTGTTTCTTTCCTCTCTTTTATACATTCCATGTCTTTTCTCTACCAACCTTTTATTTAATCACAAAAATTAGTTATTTTCAGTAATTAGGCAATTAGTTTTAGCAGCACATTTTCTGATTTCTTTGCTTTCATCTCAGTTTTCTTCCATCTCACATTTCTTCTTCTAAGTTACTTTTGATTGTGGGTTTATTGTTCTTCTTGCTAAAGTGCCTGCTTTAAGAATTTTTAAATCAAGTGTGTGTACACAATCTATTCTTTTATAGTTGCATGTCTGAAAAATGTTTAATTGATCTTTACTTTTGAATGACAGCTAAAGATAGAATTTTGTGCTGCTAATTCTTTCCACTCCCAATTTCGAAGATACTATCTTATCGTCTTCTTATATTTAGCGTAGCTGATGAAAATTTGATGTCTGTCTAATTTCTTTTTAGGCAGTCTGGCATTTCTTTCTGGTAACTTTTAAGATTAATCTCTCAAATGTCCCTCATTTTCACTATGATGTGTCTACATGTGGGATCATTTTTATTTATCCTTGTTGTCTCTTGGTGTGTACTTTCAATACGATGAGTCTTTCTTCAATTCTGGAAAATGCTTAGCCATCATTTTTTTAAAATATTGCTTCTTGGCTATTCTTTGTAGTATCTCCTTGTACTGAGTTGAATGGTGGCATCAAAAGAGATTATGTCCATGTCCTAATCCCCAGAACCCATGAATGAAGCCTTATTTGGAAAAAGAGGTCTTTGAAGATTATCCTGGATTATCTGGGTGGGCCCTAAATCTAATGACAAGTGGCTTTATAAGGATACACACAGGAGAGACACAGGAAGAAAAGGAAAAGGCCACGTGAAAACAGAGGAAAACATTAGAGTTAAGCAGCCATAAGCCAAGGAAGCTAGAAGCCACCAGAAGCTAGAAGAGGCAAGACAAAGATGCTTTCCTAGAACCTTTGGAGGAGGGGAGCACAACATTACTAATACCTTGATTTCAAGCTTCTAGGCTCCAGAACTGGGAGAGAATAAATTTCTGGCGTTTCAAGCTACCTCACCTGTGCTAATTTGTTACAGTAGCCACAAAAACCTGGCACACTTCTATTAGACTTACGTTAGAGCTCTGTTGTCTATTTTTTTGTATGTATAGCTCTTCTGCTGCATATTGGGGTAGATTTCTCATCTCCATCTTCCTTTTTGCTTGTTCTCATTCACTGTACTTACCTTATAGTACACCTCATCTTATTATTATTATTATTATTATTTTGAGACAGAATTTCACTATGTCGCCCTCCACAGAGTGCTGTGGCATCATAGCTCACAGCTACCTCAAACTCTTGGCCTTAAGCGATTCTCTTGCTTCAGCTTCCCAAGTAGCCAGGACTACAGGCACCTGCCACGATGCTAGGCTATTTTTAGAGATGGGGCTCTCGCTCTTGCTTAGGCTGGTCTGGAAATCCTGAGCTCAAGCAATGCACCCACCACAGCCTCCCAGAATGGTAGGATTACAGGCATGAGCCACCTTGCCGGGCTGAGTTCACCTCATCTTGATTCATATTCTCGATTCATTTTTGACCAATTTTATTTCAAAACATGCTGCCCTTTTTAATAAATGTTATTCCAATCTATACTTCTTTGAAGATCTTTAAAATCTTTCCAGAATACTCTCCTATTTCCATTTGGCAGTTGAATTCTCCCACTTAGTGCGTTCATTAACTATCTTTCGTAGCACACATTTTTTTCATGTGCAATCTCTCTCTCTCTCTTTTTTTTTTTTTTTTGAGACAGAGTCTCAAGCTGTCGCCCTGGGTAGAGTGCTGTGGCATCACAGCTCACAGCAACCTCAAGCTCTTGGGCTTAAGCGATTCTCTTGCCTCAGCCTCCCAGGTAGCTGGGACTATAGGCGCCCACCACAATGCCCGGCTATGTTTTGGTTGTAGTTGTCGTTGTTGTTTGGCAGGCCCAGCCTGGATTTGAACCTGCCAGTTCCGGTGTATGTGGCTGGCACCCTAGCCACTGAGCTACAGGTGCTGAGCCTGCAATCTCTTTTTGAAAGAGGATATCTTTTTCCTCTCTTTCTCATGCATGTCACTCTACATGTACAGTTCTGAAGTTGTTTCCATCAGGTTCCCATGGCCCCCAATTTAGTCTGAACTCTTAGATATGACAGCTCACAGCTCTTTTTCTATTTCTGTTCCACTCCAGTGCATGGCTTGACTGTATTTTCTGCTGTAGAGCTGTCACCATTCTTTATTGCTGTTCCAGGCAGGCAACTAGTTATTGACTATAACCCCGAGCAATGGTAGATTTATTAAAGAAGAGAAGAAAGCCCAATTGAATCCTTCCACTCTCACTCCTTGTTTCACGTAGTGAACTAGACTCCATCCTCCCCCCCTTTTTTTTTAGAGACAGAGTCTCACTTTGCTGCCCTCGGTAGAGTGCCGTGGCATCACACAGCTCACAGCAACCTCCAGCCTCTGGGCTTAGGCGATTCTCTTGCCTCAGCCTCCCGAGTAGCTGGGACTACAGGCGCCCGCCACAACGCCTGGCTATTTTTCTGTTTTGCAGTTTGGCCGAGGCCGGGTTTGAACCCGCTACCTTCGGTATATGGGGCTGGCACCCTACTGGATGAGCCACAGGCGCCGCCCAACATTGCTTAATATTTCCATGCAGTAATGGTCTGTTTTCTTTTCTGAATGTATTTATCTTTGTTCATTCTTTACGTGTTTTTTTTCCCTAGTCCTTATCTTAAACATTGTTATTGTTATTAAATTTTAAGCCTTTTAAATTCTGTAAAGGCAAAAAGTGGAAATCTAATAAACACATGTATATGTACAAATAAAAAAATAAATAAAATAAAATGAAAAACTGAGGCAAGAGGATCTCTTGAGCCCAAGAGTTTGAGGTTGCTGTGAACTATGACACCACTTGCACTCTACCAAGGGCCACAAAGTGAGATTCTGTCCCAGAAAAAAAAAATCTACAGTTTCCAATCAAGATGGTGGGTTCATAAGGCTACTAGGAGTCTAATTACATTAATAATGGTAAATAAGGGTGGCGCCTATGGCTCAGTGAGTAGGTGCTGACCCCATATACTGAGGGTGGTGGGTTCAAACTCCACCCCAGCCAAACTGCAACAACAACAAAAAAATAGCTGAGCGTTGTGGCGGGCGCCTGTAGTCCCAGCTACTCAGGAGGTTGAGGCAAGAGAATCGCTTAAGCCCAAGAGCTGGAGGTTGCTGTAAGCTGTGACACCACCGCACTCTACTGAGGGTGACAAAGTGATACTCTGTCTCTAAAAAAAAAAAATGGTAAATAAAATCTATTCTTTTTCATTTAAAAATCATAACACAAAGGGAGGACGGGTGAAGGGAGAGTAATTGGTGGGATCACACCTACGGTGCATCTTACAAGGATACATGTGAAATTTACTAGATGTAGAATATAAATGTCTGAACACAATAACTAAGAAAATGCTAAGAAGGCTATGTTAACCAGTTTGATAAAAACATTTCAAATTGTATATAAAACCAGCACATTGTACCCCATGATTGAATTAATGTACAAAGCTATGATTTAATTAAAAAAAACACATTATTGTGATGTTTGTACAGCTATGTTTATGTACTAAAAGCCACTGAATTGTAACTTTTACTAGGAATTATATGATATCTGAATTGTATCTCTGTAAAGTTTTTTATTTTTTTGAGAGAGAGAGAGTCTCATTCTGTCACCCTGGGTAGAGTGCCCTGGTGTCATAGCTTACAGCAACCTCAAAATCTTGGGCTCAAGGGATCCTCTTGCCTCAGCCTCTTGAGTACCTGAGACTACAGGTGACTGCCACAACAGCCAGCTAGTTTTTCCTATGTTCAGTAGAGATAGGGTCTCACTGGTATCGAACTCCTGAGCTCAGACAATCCACCCACTTTGGCTTCCGAAAGTGCTAGGATTATAGGTATAAGCCACCTCTCCCAGCCCTAATTTTTTTCTTTTTTAACAGATAAGGCAGCCCTGTGGCTCAGTAGGTAGGGCTCCAGCCGCATATATCGAGAGTGGTGGGTTTGAACTCAGCCCCAGCCAAACTACAAAACAAAAAAATAGCTGGGTGTTGTGGAGGGCACCTGTAGTCCCATGTACTCGGGAGACTGAGGCAAGAGAATAACCTAAGCCCAGGAATTGGAGGTTGCTGTGAGCTGTGACGCCACTGCACTCTGCTGAGGGCGATAAAATGAGACTCTGTCTCACACACACAAAAAAATGTAACAGACAAAAACAAACAAACAAACAAACAAAAGATATAACAATTAAAAATATTTGCCTGAGGCTCGGCACCTGTGGCTCAACGGGCTAAGATGCCAGCCTTGTAGACCTGAGCTGGCGGGTTCGAATCCAGCCCGGGCTGCCAAACCACAATGACAGCTGCAACCAAAAAAAGGCCGGGCGTTGTGGTGGGCGCCTGTGCTCCCAGCTACTTGGGAGGCAGAGGCAGGAGACTCGCTTGAGCCCAGGAATTGGAGGTTGCTGTGAGCTGTGATGTCCCAGCACTCTATCAAGGGTGACAGCTTGAGGCTCTGTCTCAAAAATATATATATATATATTTGCTTGAAAAATATGTTCACCAGAAAGGAAATAGAAAGAGATAGTAATGAGCAACAGACTGAAGCCACAGACTTGTAAGGCTTTAGGATCAGATACAAGATACAGTGTCAAAAAGTCAACCCAAGTAGGACAAAGTTTTTTGTTTTGGGGTTTTTGTTTTTTGACAAAGTTTTTTTCGTTTGTTTGTTTGGGTTTTTTTTTTTGTTTGTTTGTTTGATTGATTGTTTGCAGTTTTTGGCCGGGGCTGGGTTTGAACCCGCCACCTCCGGCATATGGGGCTGGCGCCCTACTCCTTTGAGCCACAGGTGCTGCCCTATTTGTTTTTTTTTAGAGACAGTCTCACTGCCGCTAAATAATAATAATAATGCCAAGAAAGTAACTTTCACATTGTCAAATAAGAGTATGTCTATTACAGAATGCTTTGATGCTGAGGTGCAGTATGAAGTCATCAGTTAACTTCTTTTTTTTTTTTTTTGAGACAGAGCCTCAAGCTGTCACCCTGGAGAGAGTGCTGTGGCATCACAGCTCACAGCAACCTCCAATTCCTGGGCTCAAGCGAGTCTCCTGCCTCCGCCTCCCAAGTAGCTGGGACTACAGG
>CAUYRH010060139.1:0-50159 GCA_963574655.1 Perodicticus potto | reverse complement strand
GACCAAGTAATCAAAGTTAATTATCCTCATAATGAGGTATCAGCCTCATGCACCTGGGAGGTAAGCATTGAAGACACACACCACTGCTACGGTATTCTCACCTGAAATGCATAATTTTATTTTTATTTATTTATTTTTTTAGTCAGAGTCTCACTTTGTCACCCTCACTAGAGTGCCATAGCGTCCCAGCTCACAGCAACCTCCAACTCTTGGGCTTAAGCGAGTCTCCTGCCTCAGCCTCCCAAGTAACTGGGACTACAGGCGCCTGCCACAACCCCTGGCTATTTTTTGTTGCAGTTGTCAATGTTGTTTAGTCGGCCCGGGGAAGTTCAAACCATGGGCACCGAGCTGTTAAATGCATAATTTTAATCTAACAATGAGAAAGCATCAGACAAAACCAATTTTGAAGACATTCTACATAAGGACCAGTCAGTACAAATTAAAAGTGTCGGGGGGGGGAAGAGGGAAAAATGAGGAAACGTCAAAAATTGCAGAAATTAAGAACACACAACTAGATTGGAAACTGGAACCAAAAAAAGACAATAAGGGAAAACTGGTAAAATTTGAAAGAATCTGTAGTTTAGTTAATATTAATGTACCAACATTAATTTCCTGGTTTTGTTAACTGTACAGAACTACAATTATGTGATTTTTTTTTACTTAGATGAAGAGATGAAGCTGGGGAAGCTGGGTGGAAGAAAATATGTTAACATCATATTGTTTTTTGTAACTTTCCTGTAAATTTAAAATTCTTTCAAAGTAAAAAATTTTTTTAAAGCATGTTTTTAATGTTTGTTTTCAGTCCATCATGTTTAAGAGCTGTACTAGGAAGATCATCTTATTCACCATATTCTCAAATTTGAAAGCCAAGACATTTTCAAGACATTTTTATAAACTTTCTCTCCTAACCTATTTTGGGATATCCTTCTTTGCCTGCTTTAATTTAAGAACATGTTCTTTTTCTATATATTATATCTCCTACAGATTCCAACTTAATTTTAGCTTCTGAAGCTTATTCTGCTATCCTTTTATACTCGCCTTCTTTAATTACCTGAATCAGAAAATTCATTTCTGTTAAAACTGAAGTTAGAAGATCAGGATTAGCAGTCCAGTTTCATCACTTACAATCATGTTAGTCTCAGCAGAATGACAATAATAATCATGGTAGTACTTACTCTCACCTCCCCAAAATCTGTTATGAAAATCGGCCCTCTCTTTTCTCTGCATTCCCTTACATCATACTCTCTGGATTTTTCCCTGCCACCTTGACTCTTCCTTCCCAATTTCTTATTCCTCACTGCTCACTGCTAAAACATCCATTGTTACAAAGGTTCCATCTCCGTACTCTTTTTTTCAATGTTTTATTACTTTTCTTTTGGTAATAAAAGACCATTAGTCCCCTCTCCTGACTTTAAATAATCCACATACTTGATTATTGAAATGACTCCCAAATTTATAGCTACATTCTCAGAGCTTTGCCCCAAGCTCCACATTTGTATATTCAAGCACCATGTGAGTATCCCCACTTGGGTGTATTAAAAGCATCTTGAGCAAAACATGCTCTAAACTGAGCTTTTTATTGCTCTCAAAAATTAACTCCACTATCTTAATTGTCTGACATAAGGGATTGATTAATTAAATACTGAAAATACCCACAGAATGCAATGTAATCATTTCAATTCATGCTGTAAATGAATATTTACTAATGTGGAAGATATCTTCACCCTATTGTTAATTTTTAAAAGCAAGTTAAACAACAATATGTGTAGTATGCTTTATGTGCAGTACAAATTTGAACACATCTCTCCACAGACTAATTACTTTAAATGACTCTCCATAATTTACAAAATAATTCCTGGCCAAAAAAAAAAAAAAAATGTTTAACTTTCCTATAATTAAGACCTGTTTATCTTTCCAGCCTCCTCTCCTCTCCCCTCCTTCTTTTCTTCCCCTCCCCTCCCCTCTGCTCTCTCCTCTCTTCCCCCTTCCACTGTCCTCTTTCTCTCTCTCTCTCCTTCCTCCCCGCCTCTCTCTCTCACACACACACACACACACTTGCAGTACTGGAATACTCCCCAGAACCACACACGCACACATGAGTCCACACCTATGCTATCTTCTTTGCTCAAAATAGCTTTTTCCTCTTCGATCACCTCCGAAAACCTTCTTAGGCCCCACATGCTCCAGGAAGGTTTCTCTGACACCACTTTCTCCAACAGAATTAATTACTCTTATTTTTGTACTATTTCTGTGCCTTATCTATACAGCTCTTAGTTCATACTTTATGCTATAATTATTTCCTTCAATGGCAATTTATCTTAAAAGACCATGGGTTTCTTGAGGATGGAGAACTGACAAATTTACTAATCTTACCCTCAGCACTTGTCTTTGTGACTCAGTCACATTAGTGACAGTGTAAATATTTGTGGAACTGAAATTAGACGGCAGATGAAAGTATCTGATACATCACAGAAAGAGAGCTCTGAAATGAAAGAGTCTTTGCTATTTACATTCCTGGAATAACATACTGACATTTTAAGTCAGCATCATGAAGAACAAACTCTTTAAAGGGGGTTCCTTACTTAGATTTACATCGTCCAGGTATCTAAATCTCTTGAATCCAATAGCAAAGTAAGTAAGATCTTTTAAGAACAGGTGTCTATGTATAAACATAGAGCTCCTTATTCCAGACTCCTATAAAAATTAATTAAAGTATTTATTAGGAATTAAGTGACTTTGTAATGAAAACTTTGTAATTTTTTTTTAAATTTCAGATTAATACGAGGGTACAAATGTTTAGGTTACATTGTTTTTGTTTCTGAAGTAAGTTCAAGTTGTACTTTGTACCTGAACCCTTCACCCAGGGGTATGCTGAACACCCTCACATTGTACACTTAGGTGAGAACTTATGATTTTTATTCTCCTCTTACATAACTGCAGCTTTCCTAAAGTTTAAATCAAATCATAACTACAACTTAACACACTAGCTTGTATCCACCAGTACAATCCTCATATTATACTCCACCCCTCCAGAAACTTCTGAAATTCCTGAGGGCTGCTTCACATGCACTGCAGGCAGAGTGGAATAGTGTGAAGCGTGACATGGAGGGGCTAGTTTTTAATGTCAGCATCTAAAGTAAAACAAAAAAAATAATGGTATCATCAGAAATGCCTTTATGTTTTTGTACTGACCATGCATGGTTTTGTGTATACAACACAGGTACAAATATGCTCACACAAACATTTCATGTGTATTACAATTTTCATTAGGTAATTCCACCTGAAGACTATATTCAGAAATTATCACTCAGGGATTTCTCTGCTTGGAACATTTCAGCAAATTAATAAATGATCTATCCTGTTGGGCCTTCGTGTTCATCATCATCCTTTCATCTTCCATGGAGGATTTCATCTGTTCAGCTAACTCTCCTTTGGCCCTCAATTAATTATTCCCCCCACCAGGAGGCCCAGGGGACCACCCATTTCCCTGGAAAGTATTGTATTTCTTTGCCACTGATCAGGGAAACCCTTTACATCTTTACTATATGTTTAAAATAAGTTTGAACTTGCAATGATCACTGTTGAGTAATTTTATTCATTGCTCTGGGGCTTAAGTTTAATGAATAAAATGGTAAACTGGTACTTGCCACTATTTAAATTTTTGTCTTCCCTTTTGTTTTTTCACCAATATTTTGGAAGCCATCTAGAATGCATGCATAAGTAGCCTTACTCTTCCCCAAGTTTTCCTATCAGTCTTCAGCCTCTGTATTCCTGGTTAGGTAAGCCCCAACCTCTGGGGCTAAAGGGTTCTCTCTGGGATCCTACAACATTCTGTTTCTAGGTTTGCTGTGTTTTAAGCTCACTCATCAGATTGTCTTTGAACTGTCTCTAGCAATTGATTTCTGTGAAAGACAGTTTTCTTCATATAAATTCTATAAAATCCAGCCATGACAGTAGATTCCTAAATCTCTGCCTCTTCCTGGAGCATTGTCTCTTTAGGGACTCAAAGCACGATGCTTTGGTGGAAGGAGTCCTTTCCTAAATCAGGAAGAGCTGAAACAAATCCCATTTGGACAGCCTTGAGACTTCCTATGTCCACCCTTGATCTTCCCAAGGGTAGTAGTGGCCACTGAGAAATACATTAACAAGGTCACTATTAAATCCCTTCTGCCAAAATCAAGCAGATTATATGGGTGCGATAGAATCAGGGTCCCCTATATATTCATCATGAGCATTTTTCCTTGTAACATATCTGAACTCCCAGCCCTCACTCCTCCCCACCCCCACATAAACCCTGGGCCTCTACCTGCCTTCAAGGAGCACACTTATTCTTTCACGTCTTTGTGAAATTTAGAATTTTGTTAAGAGGCTCTTGCTGCACTGTCTACCATTCTGTGAACTGACAGGGTTTGCTTCGTCATGCCCAAAGAATTGTTTATTTCCTTCCTTAAAAATAACTCACATGAAAAAATTCTTGCCAGCTGTTTTTGACTTCCAAAATTATTTAAAATATGCTATTATTACTTAGTGCCTCTGGGCACATTTGCAAAATTAAAAACACAATTTAAAAAAGATATATATCATGAAAACCGTGTTTAAAAAAAAAAATCAACTCTGTCTGCCTTAAACCCCTTCAAGCAAAACCTCTACCTAAGAAGATGGTCACTGTACTGCATCACAAAAGGAACTTAGAATTTCCCTAAAATCAGTGCCATTAACCTGTTCAAGAACGAAAAGCTCCTGGCTAAGAGGAAAGGGGAGATAACCTTGTAAATTCAACAACTGTGGTGCTAGAATCTGGCATCCAGTTTCTAAGTATTCCATGTATTTTGTCTCAAGCTCAATAATATAAATGCTACTCGTACGTGACTTGTAGAGTGAGCTCTCAATAAAGAAATAGTGGTTTCCTTTCAATATGCCCACCATTTAATTCCCAGCACTCCAACTTCGCTTACTCTGGTCACCATATCTGGAATCCTTTTTTCTTCTTCAACCTTGCTTGTGCTCTCTTTTCGCCTAAGGAATAGTATATAGAAAACCTTGTTGGATAATCTGCAAAGCTATGAAAATATATCTGAGTGTTTATTAAGCAGGTTTTCTGGTTCAACTGTATAAATTAAAAGCTATAAATGTTCATTTGGAAAGCACAACGTATGCATAAAAATTAAAGTCCTTGTGATTATATCTGATAAATCCTATGAAAAGTCACCCAACAAGTTCGACTGACTGAAGAGAAATACCTGTTACCTCTGAGAAAATACATACATCTCTTACAGCAGGAAAAAGTGCATAGGTGCATCCACTTTCCATAGACTCTTAAGTCAGGGTAAAAGTTCAGCATGATTTTCTAAGAATTTACTGTAGCTATTATATAATCAGCTTTTGTTAGAAAAGAGGAATAGAAGAAGCAGAAATAAGATTTCTGCCCTTTAAGAGCTTTTAATCCTACAGAAAGGACATACGATTCCCTTTCTGGAGTATTAAGCAGGTGCATTTAATCTGGATTGTGGCTCTGACACGTGCGTACCTTCTCTGAAACTCCTCTCCTGAGAGAATAAGAGTGCACATAGTGGGCAGCGCCTGTGGCTCAAAGGAGTAGGGCGCTGGCCCCATATACCAGAGGTGGTGCGTTCAAACCCAGCCCCAGACAAAAACTGCAAAAAAAAGAGTGCACATAGTTACCACCTGAACCTGGACTTCAAAACAGGGATGGCCCAGGACTGTCCTGGAACACCCATGGCGTATGGTCACCCTTAGCACAGGCATCATAGAGAGTCCCTCTCTCCCCTGAGGTTTGCTCCTACACGGAACAACCCAGCAAATATACTCTGAAGGTGTTTATCCACCCAAGTAGCCTGCCGCTAACAGGAGGATGGAGGAGAGGGGACCTTGAGGGAATGGCAATTGCTTTGTTTTTCTTTCCCCCTTTTCTCCTGATGCTGACTGTTTCCCTTTTGAATGTTCTAGTTCATAAATGCATACTTCTAGTTGTGCATGTTTTGACCAAAATTTTTGGACTGGGTGATCCATTGGTCTCTAAAATTCAATGCCCCACCCTTGTCCAAATAGAAAAAGAGAACAAGATCACCTGGGCCTGGGCCTTGATTGGAGGCAGGAGCAAGGCAGCTTTTCTTAGGAGTGGACTAGCTGAGACCATTCACACTTTATTCAAAGTTGGCAAGAGCATCACACTTTATTCCAGCTACTCAGACATAAGTCCTATGATCAACATGGTCACATATCTTTCCTGTCTTATGCCACCTGCCATCAGTCCTGGTGCCTTTCATGAAGCAAGTAGTCAATATCTTTTGGATAAATGCATAAGGCAGTAGCTATGGCTAGAGATGGAAGCTTATGGACACCAACTGTCACTACCCCCCCCACCTCAGAGAAATATCCCTCAGAAGAGCAAGCCAACGTCCTAGCCTTTGCTCATGACCCTAATGCACGTTGTTTTCTAATGTGTCTCGAAATATTTATTATAATCAGTGAAAATTTTGATTTAATACATAGCATCCCATTTTTACTTCATAAGCACATCTGTGCCTTCCTTCATTTAGCAAAATCATTCAATAAATACTTATTCACCTACCATGTGCCAATCACCATTCTAGATATTTGGAGATAGATGCAGCACTTAACAAAACATGGAAACTCACTGGCCTTATGGAGCTTACAATTGTTCATTCATTTAATAATCACATAGCAAGTGCCCACATCATGATTTTCAACCGGTATGCCATGAGAGGATCTGAGGTGTGCCAGGAAAGTTTTAAAGATCATTCATGAAATTATTTTCAAAAGAAGTTCAAGCAAGGCAAGCATATGTTTTTCCTTCTTTTTGATCAACATAATTTCAGTGTGCTGTGGGGGTTTAACTACAGGTTCAAGTGTGCTGAGATAGAAAAGGCTGAAAAACACAGGCCAACGCTGTGCCAGTCTCTCATGAATTTGTCATGAATGAAGTGTGATCCCCAGCCTTCAAAAAGTTAGACTCTACTGAAGATGCCTTTAAAGAATACCAGTAACCAATCTACAGAGGGCTGCGGGAGAAGACGTAAGCAAAGTGCTCTGACAGGGTGGAAGACAAGAATATCAAAGGGTGATAAGGGTTAAGGAAGGCTGCACCGAAGAAGTGGCATTCTTGCAGGAGGCTCACAAACCTCAACTCTCTGTATTTGTTATAAACTTCTATAAGTTTTGTAGATGGAAGAAAAAACTTTAATGACAATTAGAAATAAATACACTTTTGAAGCAGTCTAAATAAGTCTTTTCGGGTGTGGGCTTCTCAACGAAGTAGCACGCATGTCATTTTCCTAACCATCCGTGTTAGTACCTGGCCGGGACACTAACTGGCAAATTCACACCGTTTCCTGAGTTTCAGGCTCTGCTGTATAAGCATTACGTATAACAGAGGATTTAATATTCCTGACAGTCTTGTGAGGTTGGTGACTATTGTTATCTACATCATAATATGAGAAAACTGAGGCACAGAGAAGTTAAACTAACTTGTCCAAAATCACACAGCTAGCCAATGTCAGAGCAGGGATTCAGTCAGTCTCGCTCCCGAGGCGGAGTCTTCCTCTTCTGTGCCGTGTTGTCTCTCCGTTAATATGACGAAAAATAATTGATTGAGAGGTAGTACTGAGTGGTAATGCTTTGACCTTCCAATAGAACACAGATGTGAAACAGCAGGAAGGAGGCAACGGAAGCATCATCTGGAGCAGTTGGGTCACTGAGGGAGACACGTGTGGGGTGAGGCATTTTCTGATGCCTCTCACATTACCTACTTATCTCCAGATGTGTGGTCTCCCTGAAAACACGAGGTGCAGAATGGATGTGCTCAAATGAAGGTTTTGGGGGGGGAAAGGTTGAATCCTGTAATGCCACGGTGAGCCCAGGTGTGTGAGCTGCACCACGGCAGATCCTAGCGGCCAGGACATAAACAGAGCACTCTGAAAAGGAAGGGAGGAGGTGCCAGAGCAGACGCACAGACCATCCGAAAGGGCCTGGAAAGTGCTGGAAGTGATCTGAGCATCTCATAACTTTGCCTAATGTCCACTTTAAATATATATCACTCGTTAAACCAGCAAATGCTTATAGGTTAACCATAAAGGCCTCTGCTATCTTGGAAGGTTGGGCCAGTCTCCCACCCCAACCCCCAGGGAGCTACTAACATTTGGAGAACTGACTCTTTGTTGGGTCTTTGTGGTATTTTCCACAGGGAGATTCTAGTGGTGGTGAAGGTGGTGGTGGTTCTCCTAGTTGGATTAAATTCGGAATACTCCATATTAAATTGCTTTGAAGATTCATTTTCTTTGGGTCACAAGTGTCCTGGATAATAACTTTGACCATATTAATACAAAAATATTCCCCAGGTGTGAGCTACCTCTCTCCAGGTATATGTCCCACTCATCACAACCTCCCTTCATATTATTCCTGTTTTTCAGTACAGGAACTAATCTTGACTGAGTTGGGAACGTCTACTCAACTTCTCACCCTCCCATCTCTGCATTCAGCATCAGATTACAATAATAATATTGATTATAATGGCATCAATTTAAAATGTGTAGACTTTATAAATTTCAAATTGCTTCATAGATATTATTAATTACACACACCCGCACACCCCTCCAGAATATGGATATTATAACATTGTCTTTCTAGAGACAGCACATAGAATGTTAGGACAAAGGCCTGGAATAAGTGCGTTGTCCAAGGTCAAGCATCATGTGGAAGAGTAGGGGGCATGGTGCCATTGCCTGGGTTCAGCCTTTCCCTAGAACCATGCAAATGATGCTTTTGCCTTTCATTTTCTCTCTCCTTATTTTGGTGCTTAGTTTATTCTATCTCAGGGAACCTTTTCTAAAATATATATTCTCTTCTAGTACCAAGAAGTTTCCTTCTGGCATATTTTTGTTTCATTTGGAAGTCCAAAAGTTATCCTGTTCAAGACTGATAAGAACAATGCTTCAGATAATAGTTCAACTAAGAAATGTTATAAACTCAACATCAAAATTTTTTTTTATTAAATCATAATTGTGTACATTGGTGCAATCATGGGGCACAATATGCTGACTTCTATATACAATCTGAAATATTTTCATTGAACTATTTAATATAGCCTTCATGGCCTTCTAATCACTGTATGAAGACATTTATATTCTGCATTTAGTAATTTTCACTTGTACCCTTCTAAGATGCACCGTAATTATGATCCCACCAATCACCCTCCCTCCATCAACATCAAAATATTAATGGTCTGTTTCCTCAACTTTTAAAGTGTCTCCCTCTCATAATTTCCATAAATATCTCATCTCCAAGCAGCCTTCAGCCCCTTTCCATCTCTTGGAAAGTGAATGAGGGTGTCTGTGTTGTCAGTGTAACTGTCAAGCACTGTTGGCAGGTAGAGAGGGTGACCAGAAGTCAACTATACACAGCACAGTCCCACAGCCTAGCATTGCCAAGAGGGACCACACAAGGCAATCAAAAACACCAACAAGGAAACCTCATTCTACTCAGTTAAACAGTTTAGAAGCATTGAGTCACTTACCTCACTCTTTCACTTGGTTTTACGACGTTGGTAAAACATTGCATAACTGTTAAATGTGTATCATTTCAGTAAACTTTGGTTTAAACAAGTGCCTGTAGGCTGCCTTGGCAACCTCACCACTGTCAGTGCTGCTGTGTCACCCAGTTACCTTTGTGGGTGCCACTATGGCACCCCATCACCACACGAATGAAACAGCCGGGACATGGATTAGAAGTACAAATGCTTGCAAGAGGTGCAGGGAAGTCCTAAGTAACCTCAGTCATGGCCTTTTATTGAGGCATTATACAACAGGTGTGGGGCCCACGTACAAGAGCTATGTGCTTAATGATCGCTATGTGCTCTTTCCCCATGAGCTCAACTCCTACCCGTTGCACCACAAATACTTAAGGTCCAACACCTGCTAATAGGAGCAACCCATCTTATCTCATTAAAACACTCAGTTGGTTGAGGCCTTGTCTCCTGGCTGCAAAACATCTCCTTGCTGGCTGGGAGATTGTCCCGCTCACAGCGCCTCCCTCAAGAACCGGTGACCACACCTACAAGCCTAGTACTCAGTCTCCTACACACTACAGTGTGTATTATTCTTTGCTTCTATCTGAAAATGGATTCCAAGTCTCAAACACCCAGATGACCACATGGGCTGCCTCTGCTGCTGGTCACTCTTGCCCTAACTCTCTCCCTCTTTGTTGCAGGCCTCAAGCTTTTTAGAAACAGGCTCTGAGTTTGTGGTGGGTTAAGCCAGGGGTCCTCAAAGTACCACCCGCGGGCCACATGCTTCGGTGTGAATTGTATTTGTTCCCGTTTTGTTTTTCACTTCAAAATAAGTATGTGCAGTGTGCATAGGAATTTGTTCATAGTTTTTTTTTTTTTTTAAACTATAGTCCAGCCCCCCAATGGTCTGAAGGACAGTGAATTGGCCCCTTGTTTAAAAAGTTTGAGAACACCTGTTAAGCTGATAAATAATTAAGATCAGACTATCTAATTCATATAGGCTAAGGGATTTTTTTCCTGCCCATGTGGACGTCAGGAGATGCAGTGGCAAGTTCGCCCTCAACTGGCAGTAGGTTCGAAGACTCTACTTTGATTCCTTTCCTTCCAGGCCTGGGAGCACAGTTAGTTCTGGCCACCTTCTCTGTAAGCTGTTCCTCTGCTGTGAATGAGTTTATTTTTTGCTATAAGTACTTTAACTTCCAACTGCTTTACATTTTTTTTTTTGGCTCCAGAAACTGCTGGTGGAAACCACCGAAAGCAAAATTAAACCCAGGACTACCTATTTTTGTACAGCCAGATTGTCCTCTGGCTCTTGTCCCCTTGTAACCTAATATGACATTATTCATTTTTTCCTAATCATTCCCCTTCTTTTAATTCTAGAAGAAGCTGAACAAAACTTTAGGATCGTATTCAAAATTAGAGAAAAATACATTCTGGATGTTCATTCATACCAGAAGGTGAGGGTTCCCTCTGCTGGTTAGGAAGCGCTCCACAACCGCTCAACTCCCATCACCTGGAGCTGCCGGGGATGTGGTGGGGCAGGAGACAGGTCCCCCAAGGAACACTTCCTGGAGAATCTCCAGGAAAAGCCTCTAAGAACGAGTGCTGAGAAAGCTTTCCCACGACTTCTCAGGCTCCATTAACACACCTTAGAGTCTGGGCAACAGATTATTTAACTTGATTGCTGGCCTGTGATACCAGTCAGTCTCCACCAAGAGTCACACTGTTGGCTTCAGGCCAAACCCTTATTGTTTTGTCATTATTCATGCTTTCCTTGAGCATTAGATATTACTTCATCCATCTGGAGGAGGCAAGAAATCATTTTGGGGGCTTTTCTTTTCCTTACAAGATGTATAGGAATATCGGTAGGAGCAATAATCTTTTCAATGCCCAGTTCCCTATGAAAACTGCCCCTAGTCTGAGTCAGGTCACCTGGAGCCTGGAATGTGCCATATTCAAGGTCTTAAATGCCATCTCCTCGCATTCCTTATTATTTGTCCTTCTCAATGGTGCTGGTATCTCAGTTTCCTATTCTATAGTCACTGCCCTAGTTCAGGCTTGTCTGTCGTCTCTCAGAAGAACGCCTACAACCACCCCCACCAGCAGTCTTCTCACGCTCAAATGCCTCTGTCAAAGAGTTTCCAAGATTCTCCATATAAACCACAGGACTTCCCATGCTCCTCCCTACTTAAAAGCCTACTGCCATCCCTCATTACCCATAGGATAAAATCCAGGCTTCTCCACACTTCCCACTGCCCTCTGCCCTGTTCTAAACTCAAGATACCTAAAGCAAGATGATGTTGTTGGGGTTTCCTGTGCTTCCTCCCACTACTGCTTCTGTGCTGTGTTCAAGTTGTACTCTACGCCTAGAATGCCCTTCTCAGCCTTAGACTTCCTTTGGTTGCTTGGCTAATTCCTACTTTTTTTTTTTTTTTTTTGAGACATAGTTTCACTCTATGCCCTGAGATCATAGCTCTTGGCAACCTCAAACTCCTGGGCTCAAGTAATCCCACTTCATGCAGACTCCCAAGTAGCTGGGACTATAGGTGCCTGGCACAAAGCCCAACTAATTTTTCTATTTTTTGTAGTAATGGGTTATCACTCTTGCTCAGGCTGGTCTTGAGCTCCTGAACACCAGGGATCCTCCTACTTTGACCTCTCAGAGTGCTGGGATTGGAAACATGAGCTACCATGTCCAACCTCCTACTTATCATTCTAAGCTGACCCCAATCCCCCTGCCTGAACACCACCAATTGTCTCAGCTGCATTAGTACATATGTTGATTATTGCAGTTCATTCCTATTAGACCTTAATGACAGGAATGTTTTATTTATCTTAGAATCTCCATCTTTGTCGAATGGATGAATTCATGAGGTGTGCAACTATGAGTCCAGTACTTGTCAGTACCTCAGCCCTTCCTAAATCTATATCACCCAATCAGGACCCTGGCTCCCCAGACCATCCATCACCCCAGAGAGTAACTGGAGTCTGGATATCAAGGGACACCATTTAAAAACCCATGCCTAAAAAGCAAAGTAGAGATACTCCTGGACTGCTCCGTATGACTCGAGGCCTTCACTGCCTCTGGTAAACAGAAGCCTTGGAGGTCCTGGTGGGTAAGACTTCCTTCCAATTACAGAATCCAGACCAGCAGTAGCAGAGATTTTAAGACAAGAAGTACCTGTGTTACTCTTTCTGCCAAAAAGTCTTCAATTGTTCCCTGACAGAGTTCAAATTGACCTGACTAGAGTTTAACATCATGTATTTAACATTTGCATTGTTCTTTATGGATATAAAATATCTTATATTTTGGTTACTTTTTCCAAACATGGGTACCATGTTGATAGTCAAATTGAAAACTTACAAAGGTCAGCATCATGTCCTTATAATTCTGCATGTCTCCATGACTTCAAATCTTGCCTATTATCATAAACATTTGCTGATTTGGGGACTCAATACAGGAAAAAATATCAAAATAAAACCAAATCTTCATACTTTACCTGAAATGAGTTCTATTCATCCATCTTCTTCAACAAGACATATATTTTGTGTTGAAGTAGTAACACCTCTCTTGACTAGCAAGGAAGGGAAATATTGACTATGTCAGATTAATAAACCAGAACAAAGCAGCAGCCACATCGGCTAGTGAAACAAGCTTGGGAGGGGAGGAGGAACAGGCATTAATAGGCAATAGTATTACCACACTGTTTAATCAGCCATGGAAATATGAGTTTTAGAGAGAGCACCAACAGTCAATAGTTTGGCATGAAATTAGCATTAGTATCCAATATATCTGGTTGAAGCCTTACCCTTCCATCTTTTGGTAAAGAAACCTCTCTAAAGCTCAGTTTTCTCAATTCTTAGCTTGTTTGTAAGAATTAAATGAGATTTTAAAGTGTTTGCAATGTCTGTGGTTAGCACTCAGAGAATACCAGTTGCTGGTACAAATGGTAATAGCAGTTCTATTGCTGTTGTTTGCTGTTATTGACTGCGAATCTAGGAACAGGCAATATATGAAATTCCAGGCTGGGGGGCAGGCAGTGAACTTCAAGAAGAACTGTCCTCCATTACTGGACAGTCTTGCAGGAGTGAGCATGGTTAGAATCCTAGTAATAGAATCTGGAACTAGAATAAAGGCAGGAACCTGTTAACTAGATTTGGGCTGAAAAGGTAGACATTTGGTCTCAGAAACAACTTCCAGATATTAGAATTAGGCAATTAGGAATGGAGGTAGATTTCTCCCCAAGGTACAGAGACCAAACAGTAACTTCTTCAATGCTCATCAACTACTAAGGCACACAAACCCTCAGCGTGGTGGGACCCAGCCCCCTTCCTGATGAACACTCAACACCTGGGGCAGGGGACGGGGTAAGGAAGAGGGATAACCAGGGGCAAGCCCAAACGTAAGCATAGATAAATTATTGAGAACCCAAATAGACATAATTTTTATTAGAAATTATTGAGCACCTGCTGTTTTACCAGTTGTTGTAGGAGTCACTCTAATGGTAGGTGCCTGAAGCTTTCTATCTAGATCAGCACCATCCATCAGGGCCCCCAGAGCGTGGGGGTGTTCTATGCTGCTGAGTATCTGAACTGTGCCTATGAACCTGAGAGGCTGAATTTTAAATTCCAGTTTTTATTCATGTAGGTATAAATAGTGGTGTATGACTACTTGTTCCCATATTGAACAGTGCAGGTCTAGAGAAAGAAGGTAATAAACAAGTCAATCAACAAGCAGTAACAACATGTGAAGCTTATTTAAGAAAAGCATAATGTCTGGTCAGGGCATGGTAGAAAGGAAAACTTAGCAGGAAGGGGATGCAAAACGTGCTAAAAAGGAAAACAGCCGATGAAGAATTGTAGACCCCCCATTTGAGGTTGTGTTATCTTTACGTTTTGGAAAAGAATGCTATGACTGGCTGCTGTGCTGGAAAGATGTGAGCCTGCAAAGAGATGCTTCCCACGTATGTGCGTGCGTGTGTGAGTGTGTACGCGTGCATGTGCGTTTGTGTACGCGTGCATGTGCATGTGTGACTTCTAATATCTAATCTGTCCATGGGCCTGTGCATGTGTGTTTGTTTGAATGAATTTCCTAATTCAGCTCCTCTCCCCACCAGAATATTAAGTCTTCCCTTTTGGCGTATATTTTCATTTTTAATAATTTACACATTGAATCAATGTTAACTCATCTAAAATTAATGATATACATATGTTCTTGAGCTTTTTTAAGAATGGGGAAAGGAAAAACTTCCTAAGTATCTGATAATCCGAAAGCATTCTGTGCAGACACGCTTCTAGGAAGCGCCTGTGCCAGTTCCGTAAACTAAACCGAGGCGCGGGAGGAAGGAAGATGGGAAGCCGGTCCTGAGACCTGGAGACAGGTCAGTTTTCGGTTGTCTACGGGAAAAAGAGGGACCCCTGGAAAAGGCATCCCCGAAACTGACCAAGGGCAAGGAAAGAAGACCCACGGAGGAAGATGAAAGCACCTGCGGCTAATTAACTAACGTAGGGAAAGGAACGTTAATAATTGTTGGGAGCACATTTGAAACCGCCGCTGGCAGCAGGTGTGGCTGGGCCGCAGGAACGCGGGCGACAGCGCGGAAGCCGCTGCCCCAAACCGGTCAGACGTTATTCATGGCTGTGCGACTGTGGAACCAGCAAGGGAGCAGTGTCCTTCTGCGGAGGTTTAAAACAGAGTAGATTCTCATCAGTCTCATTTGAAAGGTTTAAGTGTGATCCTGCCCAAAGGCAAGGTGATGAACGGAATGACTTCTCAAGGTCTCAGCCAGTCAGCCCGGCGAGACCACGCAGCGGGCTTCGTGCCGTCATTGTCATTGCCTTTTGTTTACCGATACCTTACTGTTTTACACCACCATGTGGCCACGCCGAGTAAAAATGCTATAAATTTTGAATCTGAACATAGGCCTTGAAATGCATCAATAGTATATTCTCACTCTCTTAGAATCTCATAGTCTGTTTAAAAATACGCAGTCTGTTAAAGCATCAAAATACATGTGCTGATAGTCACGATCCTTTTGTGATATTAATTTGGAAAATGAAAACGGTGCTTCTTGTATGAATAATATGTCATTTGCCAATCTATAGGAACAGGATTTGATTCACAATAAGCTGAGTTCATGGCATTAAAACCTTTCATATGTATGTATATTTAAAAACCAGATGTGGCCTTTTTACTTTTAATTAAATAAAATGTGAAGATTTGCTTGCAGGGGAGTGATAATTGTTAACATATGACTGAAGGCATCAGGTTAAAAATAATTCTAGATGCAACATATTAGGCCAATGCATTTCCTGCCACCCTTCCTCTTCATTTATGCCATCACCATAAATTCATCAGCATCTGTTAGCATTTATTAAGCTCTCATATGAACTAAATGCTGCATTGGTTTCCGTAGTGGACAAATTAGATTGACAAAGCCCACTCTGTGGCTGTGTTACTATGCCATCTTCACGAAAAAAGGATTCTCTTAAATACGGACAATGAGAGAGAAATCGGGCCAGATTGCTTGTGTTAGAATCCTAGCAAGCTGTGTGGCTCTACATGCAGTAGCTTCACATTCTTAAACATAGAATTAATTTTTAGTTTAAATTAACATAAGATAACATGCAATTGTTAATTCAAGAACATTTATTGTGTGCCTACCATGCCAGGCTCTCTTCTAGGCGCTGAGGATAGAGTAATGAATAAAATAGATGAAAACTACTCTCCTCGGGGAGTTTATACACCTGTAAAGAGCCAGATAGGAAATATTTTAGGCTTTGTGGGCCACAGAATCTCTGTTGTAATTATTCAGTTCTGCCATTGTAGCAAAAAAACATCAT
This sequence comes from Perodicticus potto, assembly GCA_963574655.1. Taxonomy (NCBI): domain Eukaryota; kingdom Metazoa; phylum Chordata; class Mammalia; order Primates; family Lorisidae; genus Perodicticus; species Perodicticus potto. The sequence goes on along the minus strand of CAUYRH010060139.1, from coordinate 33,772 downwards.
AGACAATATGAAACAATGCAGAAATGAACGCTCATTGCTGTGTTTCACTAAAGCCTTATTTGCAGACATGGGTGATGAGTCGGATATGACTCACAGTCTATAGTTTTCTGAACCCTGCGGTAAAGGAAGACAGCAATAAGCAAAACTAATGAAAATAAAACAAACATGATGTTGAGTGGAAATGAATACCATGTAAGACAGCCCAGGGCACCGAGAGTGCTGGAGAGTGGTCAGGGCAGTCCTCACCAAAAATGAAACCTATGAAGACCTGGAGCAGGTGAGTAGGATGTCTAGGGAAAGAATTTCAGGAGAGGAGCTGCCAAGGGCAAAATCCTAGAGGCAACAGTGTGCCTGCCTGTTCTTTTTGAGGAATAGCAGGATGGATAGTTTGTCTGCAGCAGAGTGAGTTAAGTAGGAGGTGAGATCAGAAATGCAACGTGGGGCTGTATGGCAACAGGTCCAAATGCCATTGTGAAGAGTTCAGTCTTTACTCTAAGACAGAAGTGTTGCTGTCTTGATCACAGGAGTTACCTGCTCTAGCACCGTAAGTTTAAAGGCCTCACTCAGACTGCTGTGTTAAGAATCAACAAATGGGGAAGCAGGGAGCCTGGTCTGAACCAGATGAAGCTGCTAGAGTCAGGAGAGGCTGCAAGTTCTAATGCAGGTTAAAGACAGATCGACCAGAACTCTTTTTTGGATAAGAGGGGCAATGTAAGAGAAAAAGAGTCAATGGTGTCACTAAGAATTTTTTGCCTGAGAACTTGAATAGAGATTGAGGAGAAATAGGGAAGATCAGAGTCTCTGATGTGTGTATGGCCAGTTTGGCTCTGATGCGATATTGTAAGTACAGATGTCGAAAACACAGCTTCTACCAGATTCTGGAGATAGAGGAAAGTATTTAGGCTCAGGGAATAATCAAAACAGTTGTCAACATACAGATGCTATCTAAAACCATGAAATTGATGAGTTCACCAAGGGAGTGAGTTATAGAAAGAAAGAGAAGAGGTCCAAGCAATGCACCCCAGGTCACCCCAAATTTAGGTATCCAGGGAGAGGACACACCAGCAAATGAGACTGAAAAGAGCACCCCGCAAGGCAGGAGGACGTCACAAAGGATGGAATGGTGAAAACCAGGTGGGAAGAGTGTGCTGGAGGAGGGAGTGAGCAATCACACTGGCACCTGAGTGTGGGTTGAATGTGAGGGCTGAGGGGGGCCTTTGCGACTTGGAAACCACCAGTGGAAGTGACAAGAACCCCTTCAGTACAGAGGTAGAAGTGGCAGTCCTGCTCCAGGGAGTGCTGGAGACAACAGGAAGAGAGAAATTACAGACAGGGAGTGCACATGGCATTTTCAAGAAGATTTTCTTTTTAATAGTGGGGGAAAGAATTAAGATAATAATTGGAGGGGGGAAATAGAGCAAGAGAAGCTTTGTGCATGTTTTGTTTTAAGATGAGAAAACAACAGCATTTGTGTGTGCTGGCAGAAAAGCGATTTTCTAAAAGAAAATGGAAATGTGAAAGAGAAACAGGAAAATGGGAAAAATGGGTGGCCTGGTGGAGCAGTTTCCCTGAGCCAGCACAGCTGGATGAGATTGGTGGGCAGGGTTTACACTTTGCTCCATAAAGCTGGCACCATTGCTTCATAAATGCTCCAGACTGACAGATATTAAACCACTAGTTTTCAATTAAAGGGTTCGGTTAATATGACCTTATAGTTGTAGTGCAAGTATGACATTCAGTAGATGAATGAAAGTAAGGTGAATAGAACCACAAGGATGAAACAAAGATAGTTGGAAGCAAGAGGAATCCCACTGGCTAGCAGCCGGGGTATCAGGCTGGTGGTAAACAGGCACCTGAAGGAGAGTAGAGAGAATGATGGGTTACTGATCACATTTGCTTCATGGGGTCGTCTGGCAGAACCAGGTCTCATATGGTAACTCGACTCCTTACAGATGCTCAGTGGGTTGACTAATTCTGTCCCGCCCTTTATGAATTCAGCATGACGAGAAACCCATGTCTCCTGCCTCACTGTTATTTCATGGCATCGTGTTATTTCTATGCTTTTTCATTTTCTGCCACTGATTTTTACTGATTGATGAATGCTGAACTATAGAGCAGAGCCACGATAGGAAACCATATAAAGGAAGGTGGCTGGCAGAATCACAGCTTGCCATCTCCACTAGGAAGAAAAGGGGTTGGAATAACCACAGTCTGAATTATGAGCATGTAGCTCTGTGCCAAGGAGTGAAATAAATGCATCAGACTTACGGAATATATCTCAGCAAACACAAACTTTTAGGAAACCATGTTTTGTTTCTTAATACTAATAACCTTTTGCTCCTGTAAGATTGTTCTTCACTGAGTATGGTAGATAACAAATTTGAATGCATCTCAATTCTTCACTTGTTTCTCTTTTTCTTTTTCTTGTTTCTTTCTTTTGTTTGGTTTTGGCCAGGGCCGGGTTTGAACCAGCCACCTTTGGTATATGGGGCCGGTGCCCTACTCCTTGAGTCATAAGCGCCACCCCTCTTCACTTGTTTCAATACACATTGGAAGCTGTTTTCTTTTGAAAAAAGACTTGAGCCACTAGGTGTAATAAAAACACACTTTAGAATGTAAGAAACAATTTGATAGTATGTCATTACAGAAAAAAACACTTTCAGAAAATATTAATAAAAATAGCAAAAATTTTAATCCTACAATGATGATCTCAAAACCAAATCACCAAAAGCATTAAAAAGGGGGAAAGCCCTAGAAACCCACTGGGGTGATCCACCTTCTTCTCTCTCACAATTGTTCTAACGCGAAGATGACCACCACTAAAACCATAAAAACTCTATCAATTTAGCTTTTACTTAACTCAAACCCCTGTTTCTATGATCCCAGATTACCTTTTACAATTTTTGCATTTTTCAAAATTATTAAACTTACTTCCAAACCCCACTCAGTAATGTTAGTGCAATGTGTCATGTTGTCCCTGTATTATGCCAATGACCACCACAGGTGGATCAACCTGAGAATTAATTTATCTGAGAGTTAGGCAGCTACCCCAAACCTGGCCCATATGGTTTTCTTGTAAATAGAGTCTTGCTGGAGCACAGCCACACTCATTTGCCTATCACTGCTTCTTCAGGTAAAATTGAGTAGCTAGTTGTGAGACCATGTGTTTCTCAAAGCCTAAAACCTGACCCTTTACAGGACAAGTCTGTCCACTCTTGGTTTAACTAATGACTAGTGTACTTGTTAACCAATGTTCATAGGGCCAAATTTACAAATTCAAATGCTAATGGTGGGAGGAAACAGAGTGCAGACCACATTGTCACTCTCAACAGTACCCAACTCATATATATACAACAGTACATGTTAACCTTGAGAGTCAAATATTTATATTTCCTATTGATTTCATAAATTCAAAATTCAGCAAATGAATTTCTATTAGGTAACAGGCACCTACATGCTAAATAAAATTCCTTTCTTGGCTGTCATGAGAACAAGTGCTTCTATCAGACTGCAACTGTTGGGAATGCACTGTTGCTCCTGTACAGTCCATGATAGAGTTTTTCAAACTTTTTTTTTAATCTCTTAGCACATTTGAACCTAAAGTTAAACTTTCATGGCAAATTATGTCGGTCAAAAAAAAAGTAAAAAAGAAAAAATAATATACTTACTGTGCTTTGAACTTCCTTTGAAAATAATTCAATTAATGATTTTTAAAAAATGTTTTCTTGGCACACCAGTTGAAAATCACTGGTCTATGATTTTTTACAAGCTTCTAATGCCCCATTCATATCCACACAGTACCAAAACATTCTGCCTCTCTGTGTTATCATTAAGGGCTTTGGAAAATATAAAAGAATTCTTAGAAGACTAATTATTCTTAAATCATTATCATTTATTTTGAAATGTCAGTGGGAAGCTTCTTTCCAATAACATGTGTGTGAGAAAAAACACTGAGCTGAATAATCGTCCAATTGCTTCCACTGTTACTTTTTAAAATCCTAAGTTTTGTCTTTCCGGAGCAAGAATCTAAACATTTAAATTTTTTTTAACAGAGTAAGTTTATAGCTGCTGTGCCTTAGACAACCTATATTTAGGGAAGGGAAATTTCTAATTCAATTTACAACGATGTCAAGAAACAACACGTATCTGCAGGCAAAGATAAGAAAAACATTCCGGGCTACACAGCGATAGCTCTGCTTAAGTAAATGAACTTTTGGTACCAGTGATTAGGTACACAGGATTATTATATGTTTAATTGGCTAACGTGACAATTTGGAATTACTTCTAGTCACATTTAATTGGATTTGGAATCTCTGGAGAAAAGAAATGGAACTAGTAGAGAAACAGTCATAAAAGTAAACTGTTTTTCCAAAGGGTGCTAAGTAATGAATTAATATCCATTGCACAATAGTTTTTAATATCGCCTCAGCTTAATAAGACAAATGCAGTGGTGCACACACTGGATACTGAAACCAATTCAATTAGACACAAAGTATGGGGAGGAGAGTTTTTCATTGTATGGGAGATTTTTTACTTTCAATGCTAAGACAGCTAATTTAATCAGAGGTGAATAATCTTTAACTTGGGTAAAGTCTGAAATATGCTTACAAACCAGTCTAATAGTTAGCTATAGATGCTATGCTGGCTTTGGAGTCATCTGAAAGCCCATGAAATCTGTGTTTACTCTATAAATGCTTTGAGTATTTGAGCTTAATACCAAGCAACAAAACTTAGCATTCCCTCAGAATCTTTAAACATTCTTACATGTACCTGCCATACAAATAAAAAACCATCTAGAAGACAAATGGCATGTTTCTTCTCTCTTCTAGTTTTAGTTTAACTACTACCCCGCCCCCAGAATCCTACTTTCAACAGTTTAAAATAAACCTTGTGTTTTGCTTTATATTAGTCTAGTTAAATTTATACATTACAAAACCATCTTCCTCAGCATTTTTATATATTGTCTGTTAAGGTGTTTTCACTGTCCTATAAATTTGTTTTATACTTTTTTTTTTCCTTTTTAATCTGTCCTTGTTCTTAGGAGTGCCATGATTGCTGACCACATGTTCTGGCTCGGTGGAGGAAGTGAGCAGAGTATAAGCAGGCTCATCAGACTGTATTGGCAGGTAAAAATTGATGTCCCAACTAGGGAAGAGAAGCCTGTCTCACTTTTAGAACCAAAATAAAGGATTGGCGCTTAAAAGACTGCTGAAAGAGGCACCTCTGGGCACATCAATCAGCAGTACACTGCAACATAGTAATGTATTTATAATGAAGTAGACTTTCTGAGACTAATTTTAAGGGCAAAATTCAGGGTTGTTAACCCTTGGCCCATACTTCAGTTTTACAACCCTATATAAATTTTAGAGAGATCCCAGGAACTATATTTTCAGGCATGCTGCTATAATGATATGATTCTTTAAAATATGACCAATGTATTTTCATACACTTTGGTTGATCTGTGACCTACAAAACCAGATGCTAGAAGTAATATCAAAAGGAAAATGAAAAGAGCAGATGTATTTGTTGGGTAGAATTTACCGTTAGAAATAATTAACCGACAGCAAACTGCAGCTCTTCTTTTTCATTTAATATTAAAAATGGCAGCAAGAAGTCCTATCAAAGGTTAACTAGATGTCAGGAAGATAGTGGAAACTTTTTGGAATTATGAGGGGACTGAACAAAGTACGATGAACCAAGTGGAAACTCATTTCCAAATGAATTTTTTTCTAATATTTGAAAACCAACTACAAAAGCCATCTCTCTCCTCCCTATCTTCCCTTCTCCAGACTGTGTGGAGCTTTTTCCTTGTATTTTAATTTATGGAATATGAACATTTTGGGGTTTGGGGTTTTATGCTTGTTTATTTGTTGAAACAGAGTCTCACTATGTCGCCCTTTGTAGAGTGCTGTGGCATCACTGCTCACAGCAACCTCAAACTCTTGGACTTGAGAGATTCTCTTGCCTCACCCTCGCAAGTAGCTGGGACTACAGGCACTGCCACAATGCTTGGCTAATTTTTCGTTATAGTTGTCACTGTCGTCTAGCAGGCCCGGGCTGGGTTCGAACCTGCCAGCCTCAGTGTATGTGGCCAGTACCCTAACCATTGAGCATGGGCACTGAGCTGAATATGAACATTTTGGATCAAGTAGAATAACACTTGATCGAGTAGAATAAACCACTGATTGGAAGGCAAGAAATAATCATTTTCAGCCTTCTGATGCTTCCTGGTTCTTTCCTCAAAATTTCACCACTATGTCTTGGGCTTTAGTTTTTTGGTTTTTTTTTTTCCTTGAGTCATAATGGTCCTTTTGTCTATTATGTCCAAATATCATGTTATCTTTATTAGACAGTAAATTATTTAGTTTGCTATATAAAATTCCCAGTAATTTACATGTTTCTATCTAAATATTTGGAGTTCAAACATTATTGTTAAAAAATATTTAATTCTACTATACTTTAGACCTGTGATTATTTTAAAAAATTGTTAAAGTTTATCTTTAGACAAAATTTAATGGGGAAATTTACTATTTCTCTGATAATTTTGCAATATTCTTAAGGAAATATGGAACATACAAACAGTAGTAGTTGTTTATAGGCATATAACTAAATAGTTGTAAAGAGTTGCTACATGTAAAACATGAGCAAATAATATGAGCTATACATGAATAAAAAGGAAGAAGATTTCTTTTTCTTTTACTTAAAGGATTTCAGAAGCTTCTTGAGAGAGGTGAGAAAGGAGTAAGTCTTAAGGATTGGATAATATTTCACAGGCCTACCCTACCGTAGGTCTCCTATGAATGTTAATTTATTCATTCATTAAACAAACATCTATTGAGTACCTATTATTGTCTGATCATCTATGGCCCTGGTCTCGATCGCAGCAGAAAGGAACCAGGCGAGACTCGGATTAGAAGTACAAGCTTGTAGGAGGCGGGCTAACCTTGATTGCAGGGTAGCCTCGAGCAACCTCCGCAGTAGCCTTTTATTGAGACAGCACAAGACAGGTGAAGAGAGTATTAGACAATGACTTCCTGCCCAAGGCTCGCGATGGGCTCAGGTTCTCTCTCCGCAAGGAGCACCTGCGGATGAATTGGCCAAGGGCCCGCCCCCCAGCTGCAAATCATCTTGCTCAGAGGTTGTGTGGCTCTTGGCATCCTCTACATATTATGTCTTCTACATTGAACTAGAGAAAAAAATAAATCCAATGTTGGTATAACTTAAGGCAAGAGCTTGGAATAATTTTTTATTTTATTTTTCTACTGTTTGGGATTCATTGAGGATACAAAGAATTAGGTTACAGTGATTGCATTTGTTGATAAAGTCCCTCTTACAATTGTGTCCCACCCCAAAAGGTGTGCCATTACCGTGACCCTCATCCCCCTCCCTCGTCCACTCTCCCCACTCCCTCATTCCCCTACTCCCTTCCACCTAGTATTAGCTCACCTGCTGCCTTCATTTTAGAATAGAGTACATTGTATTCTCACTTCTCCATTCTTGTGATGCTTTACTAAGAAGAATGTGTTCCACCACCACCCAGGTTAATACAAAAGATGTAAAGGTTCCAGCTTTTTTAGTGGCTGGATAGTATTCCATGGCATACATATACCACAGATTGTTAATCCATTCCTGAGTTGGTGGGCATTTAGGCTGTTTCCACATTTTCACAATTGTATACTTTGCTTCAATAAACAGTCTGATGCAAATGTCCATATGATAAAAGGATTTTTTTTTTCTTCTGGGTAGATGACTAGTAATGGGATTGCAAAATCAAATGGGAGGTATAATTTGAGTTCTTTGAGGATTCTCCATACTTCCTTACAAAAAGGTTGTATTACTCTGCAGTCCCACCAGCAATGTAAAAGTGTTCCCTTCTCTCTACACCAGCATCTGCAGCTTTCAGAGTTTGGGATGTGGGGCATTCTCACTGGGGTTAGGTGATATGTCAGGGTAGTTTTGATTTGCATTTCTCTGATGATTAAGGATGATGAGCATTTTTTTATATTTGTTAGCCATTCATCTGTCTTCTTTAGAGAAGTTTCAATTCTTCTTTCTTACCCAGTGATATATGGGATTTTTTTGATTAACTTGAGTTCTCTATAGATCAGTGGTTCTCAACCTTCCTAATGCCACAACCCTTTAATACAGTTCCTGTGGGTTGTGACCCACAGGTTGAGAACCACTGCCATAGATCTTAGTTATCAAATTTTTGTCCTACTCATAATGTGCAAATATCTTTTCCCATTCTGAAGTCAGTCTATTTACTTTGGTTGTTGTTTCCTTAGCTGTACGGAAATTTTTCAGTTTAATTAAGTCCCATTTGTTTATTTTTGTTGTTGCAATTGCCACGGAAGTCTTCTTCATAAAATTTTTCCCCAAGCTGATATCTTCCAGTGTTTTCCCCACTCTTTAATTGAGGATTTTTATTGTTTCAAGCCTTACTTTTAAATCTTTTGTCTGTCTTGAATCAATTTTTGTAAATGGTGAGAGGTGCAAGTCCAGTTTCATTCTTTTACATGTGGTTATCCAATTCTTCCAGCACCATTTACTGAATAGGGATTTTTTTCCCCAGTGTAAAGATCAGGTGGCTGTAAGAGGTTAGTTTCATCTCATGGTTTTCTATTTGGTTCCAGATGTTTATGTCTCTATTTTTGTGGCAATATTATTTTGATCACTATGGCCTTATAGAATAGCCTAAAGTCTGGTAGGCTGATGCCCCGACCTTGTTTTTATTACTAAGAATTGCCTTAGCTATATGGAGTTTCTTCTGGTTCCATACAAAACAAAGAATTATTTTTTCCAAATCTCGAAAGTACGATGTTGGTATTTTAAGGAGGATTGCATTGAATCTGTAGATTGCTTTGGGAAGAATAGACAATTTCACAATGTTGATTCTTCCCAGCCATGAGCATGGTATGTTCTTTCATTTGTTAATATCTTCTATTTCTTTTCTTAGGATTTCATAATTTTCTTTATAAAGGTCCTTCACCTCTTTTTTTATGCATATTCCTAGGTATTTCATTTTCTTTGAAGCTACTGTGAAGGGAATTGTGTCTTTGATTAGCTTCTCATCTTGGCTGTTATTGGCATATACAAAGATTACTGATTTGTGGATATTGATTTTATGTCCTGAGACATTGCTCTATATTTTGATCACCTTCAGGAGTCTTGTGGTTGAGCCTTTGGGATTCTCTAAGAATAAGATCATATCATCAGCAAAGAGCAAGAGTTTGACCCCCTTTGCACCCATTTGGATGTGTTGGCTAGAATTTCCAGGACTATGATTGAATAATACTGGCAATAGAGGACAATCTTGTCTGGTTCCAGTTCTAAGTGGAAAAGCTTTCAGTTTTATTTCATTCAGTATAAAATTAGCTGTGGATTTGTTGTAGATGGCTCTGACCAGATTAAGAAATGTGCCACCCATGCCTAAATTCTTAAGTGTTCTAATCAGAAAGGGATGCTGAATTTGTTGAATGCTTTTTCTGCATCTATTGAGATCATATGGTCTTTTTTTTGTTCCTGTTGATATGGTGAATTATGTTCATGGACTTGCATATGTTAAACCAGTCTTGTATCCTTGGGATGAAGTCTACTTAATTGTGAGGGATAATTTTTTTTCCCCCAAGACAGAGTATCACTATGTTTCCCCTCAGTAGAGTGCTGTGGTGTCACAGCTCATAGCAACCTCAGACTCTTGGGCTTAACTGATTCTCTTGCCTCACCCTCCCAGGTAGCTGGGACTATAGGCGCCGGCCACAATGTCCAGCTGTTTGTTGTTGTTGTGGTTGTTGCTGTTGTCATTTTTGTTTAATAGGCCCTGGCTGGGTTCAAACCCTCCAGCCCTGATGTGGCTGGCACCCTAACCACTGAGCTATGGGTGCCAAGACAGGAATGATTTTTTTAATGGGTAACTGTAGTCTATTAGCTAGGATTTTATTGAGAATTTTTTCATGTATATTCATTAATGAAATTGGTCTGAAATTCTCCTTTTAAGTTGGACCTTTTCCTGGTTTTTGGTATCAAAGTGATGTTTGCTTCTCAGAATGTGTTGGGGAAGATTCCTTTCTTCTCAAATTTTTGGAATAATTTCTGCAGTCTGGGTATAAGCTCTTCTTTGAAAGTTTGATAGAATTCTGGTGTGAAGCCATCTGGATCAGGTGGGAAATTTTTTGTTGTTTCTTTGATCTCAGTTCTTGAAATTGGTCTGTTCAAGAGATCTATTTCTTCTTGATTAACTCTAGGGAGAGAGTGTGATTATAGGTATTGATCCATTTCCTCCTCATTGTCAAATTTCTGGGCATAGAGTTCCTTGTAGTACTCAGAGATGATCTCTTGTATCTGTGTGGCATCTGTTTTTATTTCCCCTTTATTGTTTCTGATTGAGATTACTAGAGATTTTTCTTTTCTGTTTCTATTTAATCTGGCCAAAGGTTGATTGATTTTATTAATTTTTCAAAAAAAAACAATTTTTTTTTGTTTCATTACTTTTCTGAATGATTTTTTTGTTTTTAATTTCATTAATCTCTGATTTAATTTTGACCATTTCTTTTTTTCTCCTGGGTTTGGGATTGGATTGTTCTTCTTCCAATTCCATAAAATGGTTTATGAGTTTATTGCTGTGCTGTCTTTCTGGGTTTTTTTTATTTGTTTGTTTGTTTGTATCCCACAGGTTTTGGTAACTTGTGTCTTCATTGTTGATATGGTTGATTTCCTCTTTTATCTCTTCCTAAATCCAACTATCATTCAGCAAAAGGTTGTTTAATTTCCAAGTCTTTGTGTAGGAATGAATGTTTTTGTTGGAGTTGAGCTTCACTGTTATGGCCTTGTGGTCTGATAAGATACAGGGTAAAATTTCTATTCTTTTGATTTTGCTGAGGTTTGATTTGCATCCTAGGATGTGGTCAATTTTGGAGTATGTACCATGGGCTGACAAGAAAAATATATATTCCTTAGCTTTGGAATGGTGTGTTCTATATATGTCTATTAATCCCATTTGTTCTAGGGTCACATTTAAGTCTTTTGTATCTTTGTTTAGTTTCTGTTTAGAGGATCTGTCCAGTTCTGTCAGAGTCCCCAACTATTATGGCATTCTGGGATATCATATTGCTCAGACCCATTAAGGTCTGTTTCATAAATCTGGGACAAAGTCCCCAACTATTATGGTGCTATGGGATATCATATTGCTCAGACCTATCTGAGTCTGTTTCATAAATCTGGGAGCATTTAAGTTGGGTATATCAATATTTAAAATTGAAATATCTTCTTGTTGTATTGTTCCTTTGACCAGTACAAAGTGTCCATCTTTATTTTTCTTAATTTTAGTTGCTTTAAATTCACTCATATCTGAAAATAAGATTGCAAACCTCCCCCCTCCTTCTTCTGATTTCCATTTACTTGAAATACTCAAGTATTTGAGTAGGAGGCTAGGAGTGTCTCCTGGAGACAGCATATGGATGGCTTGTACCTTTTTATCTAATCAGCCAGCATGTGCCTGTTCAGTGGTGAATTTAGTCTATTGACATTTATTGAGAGACTTGATAAGTGTGATGGTGTTCTATTCATCTTATTTTGTGAAAGTCCATTGTATAGTTTTATCTTTTGCACCATTGTGGAAGCTAAGTTTTGACCTTCAGCTTCTCAGTGTTTACTTTGCTGGTGGTCCATTGTGGTGTTCAGTGTTGCGAATAGGTCTAAGTATTTCCTGTAGAGCTTGCCTTGTTCTGACAAACTTCATCAATTTTTACATATCAGAAAAAGATTTGACTTCTCCATTGATATTGAAGCTTAGTTTAACAGGATACAGAATTCTGGGCTGAAAATTGTTTTGTTTAAGAAGGTTGATGACCAGCCTCTTCTGGCTTGGAAAGTTTCAGTTGAAAAGTCTGCTGTCATCCTAATGGCTCTGCTTCTGAAGGTCAGTTGGTGCTTACTCCTGGCTACTTGCAGAATTTTTTTTTCATTTATCTTGACTTTGGACAGGTTCATTACAATGTGTCTTGGATAGGCTCTGTTTAAGTTGACATGAGTTACGGTTCGATATTCATCTGAAAGGAGTGTGTTGGGGTCTTTGGTAAAACTTGGGAAGTTTTCATTTATGATAGTCTCATGTGGGGCTTCCATTCCTTTGGGACAATCTTCTTCCCCTTCAGGAATCCCTATTATTCATATTTTTGAATACTTCATGGAGTCTCATAGTTCTCTAAGCACCTGCTCTGCTTTCTCTTCTTTTCTGCCCCTTTAACTACCTGGGTTAACTGGAAAACTATCCTCTAGCTTTGAGTTTCTTTCTTCTCCATGGTCTAATCTATTTTGATACTTTCTACTGCATCTTTACATTCCTTGATTGTCTACTTCATTTCCTTAAATTCGACCATGTCCTTTCTATATTGTACACATCCCTCATCCAAGTTTTGGTTCTGTCTTTCCATTTTCTCATCCATTCTTTCTATTGTCTTTTTCATCCATAGTTTAAATTCCCTTTCTGTCAAGTCCATTAATTCTTTATAGGTGGAGTCTTCTGCAGTAGCTGCCTCATGGTCCCTTGGGGGAATTCTTCTGTTTTAGTTTGTCTGAATTTTTCTATTGGTTCCTCCTCATGTGTTCTTTCTTCTGGTTCACCTCTTGTCCTCCTTTTTCCTTATCACTGCCTCCTTTGTTTCAAACAGATGTCCTTGTTTTTGATGACAGTATATTGCAATATGTCACCAAGACAATAGGTGGTGCTGTGGTTATTTAGGAGACAGAGGTTGCTGCATAGCCAGCAACCTCTATGGTACTTATTCCAAACTTAGTTGCCTTCAGTGATCACCTGATTATTTCCTCAGCATTCAGACCCTATTGGATTAGGATCTTAAAGCTCACAAGAATCCTTCAGGGGCAGGTCTCACAGTGCCCCCTCACTCCAGTTTCTGTGGGGTGCAGAAATCCCTCAGCCTGTCCCACGAGTGGAATTCTGATCTCAGCAGGAGGCATTAAAATGATTTAAGCCCCCACTAAGAACTCAAGAACTTCCCACAATGGCAGCTCCCTGGCCACCAAGACCTTCTCACCGAACCTATGGCCAGTCCACTTTAACCAGTTTTCAAATCTGGTGGCTATATACCATTCAAGGCTGCCCCCACTTCCAAGCTTTCCACATAATGTGCAGCTTCCCCCAACAACTGAAACCTCTGGAAGGGCTTCCTCCCATCCTGGACCTCTGGGTGGGGGAGGAACTAGGTGATCCCAGCTGGTTGCAATCCTTTGCCTAATTTATCAGATTTCCACTTCTCTGGATCATACACTGTATACAGCTCACCACCTCCTTGCTGTGCTCCCTGAGCTATGACTCTGGGTAAGGTCCCCATGCCAAGTATGGCTGGGTTTGCTCTTTTACCCTAGTCACTCTAAGAGAGTTTAGCTGAATGATGCTTCTCATCTGCCATCTTCCAAGAACTTAGAATTTTTGTAAATAATTTTTTTTTTTTATTTTTGTGTGGCTCATAACCATGATGATTGGGTTTTCACACCCAAGTGTGGGATGTACCTCCTTGAAACCTTGTTACAACTTACCCATCTGATGTAAAAAAATAATTTTTTCTGTTTTCTTTAGCTTTCAAAGAACATTATTATCCATACTTTATTCAACTCAATCTAAAAAAATAATCTCCACTTACCAATACTTGTGTGTTTGCAGTATAAAATTGAATAAAATAAATACTTTATTTTACTATTCTGCATTAATAAAGGATAAGAAAATCATAGCTCTCTTTATATATTTTTTTCTCCTTTTTTTTAAGAGGACAGAGTCTCACTTTGTCACCCTCGGTAGAGTGCTGTGGCATCACAGCTCACACCAACCTTAGGCAATTCTCCCTCCCTCCCTCCCTCTCTCCCTCCCTTCCTTCCTTCCTTCTTTTTCCAGTTACAGGTCCCTCAGGAAATTTAATTCACCTAAAACAGTACACATAAACACGAAAATTGTGCTATTTCTCTCAATGCACTGGAAATTATACACATACATGGTCAGAATACCAAAGCAACATTTATGTAGCATTTGGTTTTCTCACTCTGTGAGAAGGTTGTTGTAGTTTTCCTTGAATAACAAATTCAAATATTAGACATTGCATCAAATACAAAGTTTCATTTCAATAGCAATGAGAGAGAAGACCCTGATTCACAAAGTCAGAGCTCCTGTAGGTCACAATATCTCAGTATGCATCTAGAAATACCAAAACTTTGAATGTGAATTTATATTGCATCATTTCCTTTGTCCTCTAGTCTTTGAGGTCATCTCCCTTAGATCTTATGCCATCAAGGCTATCTATGTTAGCAATCTGTTATACTTTTAAGGCTTTCTGGGGGGAAAAAGTGACAGGCATAAGAGATAAGCCATTTGCCAAGTGCCTGCAAATTTTTGTCCCAAGAACTCCAGACGTTGCAGTCTCCCCTCTAGTGTATGACAATTGAGAACAGTATTTGACTCCAGCCACCTCTGTTAGCAGAGCTGCTTGGCCAAAAGGAAGCCATACAGTATCTCAGCAGCACGTCTAGTGAACGTTCAATCAAAAGAATCGTTCATTCATGGGACCAAGATACCAGCCATCACAAAGCTGGTCTTGGAAGTTCTCACTATCAAATTGTTTTAAGAAGATGTTTTCTTTTCTCTTAAAATATTGTAAAGAATTAACCAGACTAAATCATCTCTAAACTTCCTCTCTGGACTATCAAGAAAACTTCTCTAAAAGGAAAGAATCTCATGGCATGCTCTTGCATCTTGACAAAGATCTCTTTAAAAGGCACTGATTCAAGCTCTCAGCTGGAGGAAGTTGAGGACTTTCACAGTAGCAGAAAGGTCTCTTTGGGACTGTTGGAAGTGCTGCTGACACTGTCACAGCCAGTGCAGGGAGCCTGGCATGCAGTGCATTCGGCCGCAAGGCAGCACAGGCTGCGGTGACACCAGTTTCACAGGCCTCCATCTGTGCAGAAAGCACCGAGACTCCCATCAGACACAGGTTGTGTCTCGCATGGAACTGCTCCCCAGATCAAAGCTATCCATGGCCTTATGGTTTCTGGAGGTAGCTTACTAAGAAGCAGCATTTCTTTGGTATTATTAGTCCCATTCTCAGAGAGAACAACCCAGAGCCAGCTGAACTGAGACAAAAGGTTTTCTCCCATAATATAAGAGAAGGGGCACATCTCTTTCGCCCCAGAGAAGTGAGGCGTGATCCGTGGGCCTCATAAAAGCTTCCCATGGACTTGCAGAGTTCACAGATCAGAGGCAAAGACCCCTGCACTCCTTTTGTTCACATGATCCTCACTGTCGCAATGACCCTTCTTCTCTGTAGTGTTGGGCTTAGCTGGAGACATTCATTACTTCCAACACTCAAAAGCAAAAAATGGCACAAAAAAGGATACCATGATATACTGCCTCCATAAACAACCTACAGCCATTTAAGCTCAAAACCTTTCCAATCCAGTGTGTCCAGACTCTTCTTATGTTAGAGGACTCCATTCTTTACTCTCAAATTGTATTTCTCCTTCATACTCATTCAACAATTACAGTAGCACCTCCACAGTTGACCTCTTTAAACTGACATTGACCCCTCCTTAAGTTGACCTAATTGTCAGAGACAAGACATGCACCACATATACATATCAGAACAGTAGGCCTAGGTCTTTATGTTGACCACCTCTACATGTTGACCAGTTTGTTACAGTCCCTCAGGTGGTCAACTTGCAGGGGTCCTACTGTATTTATTTAGTGACTGCATATAAAGTCTGTGGTATGTGTTAGAGACACAACAGTGAACAAAATAGACATGTCTCTGTCTTCAAGTAACATATATTCCAGCACAAAATATTTACCAGGGAAAGCTATTGGCCTGTAAGGTCCTTAAATTACATGCCACTACTTGTTAATCTGTTTTACTTTGCTGGTGCCATCAAAGTGCACCACAAAAAGTAATTCAACAAATATTTGTTAAATCAATCAGCCAGACTAAATATTGGTTTAACTTGGAGCTTGAACCAATAATGTTTGACATTAGTATACTCTGGCACGGTCATCTTATAATTTAAAAGTAGTGATTATGAATTCAGAGAATATTTTTCTGTGTATGTGTGCATGTATTTTAAGTTTACAATTGTGGACAATTTTTGCGCTTCACTTAAGTTTGGGATCCATCAGAATTTTTAAAGAAGGTTCCAGATTTCCAACAGAGTCTTTTGGCTCATTGGTTTCTGTGCTCACAGGTGTCTCCATGCAAGCACCAAGATCTTAGCTCTTAGCTTCTTTAAACATGGCAACCAATGCAGCAGCAAAGAGCAGGTTCCTGTGCACTGATCAAAGAACGATGTGGGGTGAGTTAACACGGAACTTAGGGTAACCCCTTACGCCAATAATGAAAATGAATGTTCTTCTCTTATATATTATCCCAAAGTTTAGGCATTTACATAGTAAAAATTCATAATATCTCAAACCTCAAATAAAAACTAAAATCTTTAATAGGAAGTTATAAGCAAAGTAAGGTCAAGGAACCAAAAACATATATATTTTTTATCCTTAAAAAAACACTTATATTTTCTGGAGAAGAAAAATGTGTTTTCTCAAAAGATTTGCTTCCATGTGAAAAATTCTTCTATAGAAAGGTACCAATTAGAGGCACCATATGAACCTTTCTCTTAATGGACCGTATGTATGGTCTGTTTATTTATTCACTTATTATTTGACCTTGTCATAAAGAATCTATACAGTATTTAGATGAGGAGTGTCTGAAAGTACCCAGGCCCTGTGATATAGATTAAATACAACTTGATAAGCATTGAAGCCACAGATCCAAAAATATTTCTCCTATTAATAGCCACTCTTTGGCACTGAGTCTCCAGCCAGCCCTGGGTCACATGCAAAATAGTTTTTTATCTGAAAGTGTTTAACTTTGTAAAAGGTAACCTCTGAATGCAATTGTGAAAATTAATTTAATTGAGATTTCTTAATCTCCTTTGAAAGGTAAAACCAGAGCCCTAAACAAACAAGATGGAGAGAAAGGTGAGCGGTGATGAAGAGTGCAGGCCAACCAGAAGGGCCTTATAAGGAAAGGCAAGGGATATCTGTGCTCAACTCTGTGAAGGAAAGGAAGCAAAGGAAAACAAGCAGTGTGGAGCAGCAGAAAAAGTTCAGGCCCAAGTTTCTGGAAATGTAATTTAGAACTCAATTTTGGATAAGTCCCTTTATTTCTGTCTTAGTCAGCTACTGGCTGCAATGATACTGTGTAACAAGCTGCTCTAAAACTCTGTGGTTTACAGCGATAAACAGTTTGGCTCAGATTCAACCAGCTAAGGTCTTGCCTGGAGTTAGCTGGGTTTAGCACCAAACTACAGAGGTCTAAGTATTCTCTACATGGCTTTTACAGTCCTTTGGCCAATGATTACCTGACATATGTTCTTCTGATGGCATGATTCCCAAGAGAGAAAGCCAAATTATGTAAGGCCCTGATCATACTAGGCTGGCTAATACCCCACTAGCCAAAGCAAACCAATGGTCTAGCCTAGGAGCAAAGGGTAGATGCTCCCACCTGCTGTAAAGCCATGCCAAAGACATGGCTATGACACTGCTGCAGAGAGGGGACCATTGGAGACCAACAACTCAGTCTTCCACAAGTGCTCTAGGCCTTCGTTTCTGCTTCTGTATTAGGCAGAAGTGGGCCTCAGTCAGTGGTTCTTAAATGCTGGTCTACTGATTGCCTGACAGTCACTGGAGAAAACATTTCAAATCCTAGCTTCCCCGAGTTGAGTGGGGTCCTGAAAACTATATTTTTATGTCCCCACAACCAGATGATTCTGATGCACAATCTCTGTGGTAGATGTCTGAAAGGTCATTTCCAATTTTTTTAAGTTAATGACCAATGTAGCCTACCACAGAGTTTATCTGGGTCTGCCTTATATGCAAAGGTAGGAGATGGTCTGTACAGGTGAGCTTCCTACCTGAGGGTGCAACTGACAGAGATGCCCGGACTCAGATCTCCCCTCCCTCCATCCCCCCACTTAGAAAACTTGTAATTCCCATCTTTAAAGGTTAATAATGGCTATGCCTTCTCACCACAAGGTAAGTCAGATTTTTCCTGCCCACTCCCAAAGCAAACTGTCTGGTTGCTTCAGTATCCTTCCCTGAACTCAGTGTTACATCCAAACAACAATGGGCATTGCTGAGGGAGTTGGGAGAGGGGATAATGGAGGAATCTGGGGTCATGGTGTATGGCACATCTCTTGGGGGTGGGGCACAAGTATAAGAGGGACTTTATCCAACAAATGCAATCAGTGTAACCTAATTTTTTGTACCCTCAATGAATCCCAAACAACTACATATATATATACATATGTATGTATATATGTACATACATATATGTATATGTATATATATATATATTTTAAAGAATTTAAAGCAACAACAGGCATTGTAGTATTTTTTAGTCACTTGCCTACAAAGAAATTTGTCTATTAAACTAGGCAATATTAAAATTCCTATTTTATGAATCCTCATGTTTTTCAATTAGAAGACAGGCTAAAGAGGAAGTGCCCAGATTGAGGCAAGGGAGAAAAGAGAGCTTCATCTCCTGGGTCTTGGAAAAAAGATAAATGTAGAAATGAATTTCTCGTCATCTAATTATTCATTCCTGTTTATATATTCTTTAATGATATGTTTCCATGGTTACCAGCGTTGTGAAATGCTGCCTGTGTTTTACTTTGCTTTGATGCTATTTGAGGTAGCATGCTGAGAGAAGTTCACTTTTAAATGAAAGATGTAATTGAGACATGTATTTGATCCAAGGTTGAGTGTCCCCATGAAGGAGAAGTGACCGTGACATTATGTGCTGGTTGTGTCGTTTTGTATAGTTCTTCTATGGACGTTCTGTGAGTGTCCAGGCATCAGGAAGGGAGGGAGACAGGAAGGTGAGAAGGGAGGAGGGACGAGGGAAGAAGCTGTGGCATCACATCTATAATGGATGTGTTTGTTTCAGTGCCACTGTCTGTAAGCAGCACTGATTAGCCAGACTGCCGTGTAGGTAAGTCGGCTTTCTAACTGCCCCAAACCTCTCTTCTCACACACCACCCTCCTTGGCCCGACGTGGACAAGCTGGGAGCCAAAGCTTTCTTTCAAAAATGGGTCTAATCTTCAATTACTTCACCACAGTGTGAATATCAGTAAAAGAACCACTCCCTCTCTAGAGTTTTGGGGGTTTTTTGTTGTTGTTGTTATTGTTGTTTTTTAACTTTGAAGCCCTAACTTTCACTGCAAAATAATCAGCTTCCTAGCCTGCTGCCAAAGCAATCTCAGAAATGCAGATCACACGAGAATTTGGGGGCAGGAGTCCCGGTGGTGCCTCAGAATGTGGCCTGCAGGGAGCAGCATCCTTCACCAGCTCACCAGCCCTCTGCACACATTCAAATTCAGGCTGGCTAAAAAATTCAGATATCAGATCCAGGCACAGTAGCTGATGCCTATCATCCCTGCTATTTAGGAGGCTGAAGCAGGAGGATGGGCTGAGCCCAGGAGGACCAGGAGGCTGCAATGGGCTGTGATCATGCCTGTGAACAGTCACTGCACTCCAGCTGGACAACAGAGCAAGACTTCACCTCTAAAAAAGAAGATTTTTTAATTATAAATAAGCAAACAAACCAGAAAATGTAGGCATTATGTTAAGCAAAAAAATTAATCCTCAATCACTCCTGAGCAGTATTTACTTTGTGTCTTCCTTATAAATGCTTGTTAAACAAAAGAAAAAAACTGTTGCTGGTTTGGTTTTGTAGTATCATCAGGAGGTGATGGAGGACCCCCCCTCCCACTTCCTGTTCAAATAAAGTCAGCTCTTCCTTTTCTTTCTTTGCCTCCTAAAAAGCATCATGGGTTTCTGACCGTTCTTAAGGGAAGAAAATAGTAACTTCTAAATTTCATTTCATTTTCTTTCATTGGAGAATGATATGGGTTTTGAGATTTAAAATAATTCGGGCCTTTTTTTCCTTGAAAAAATTGAGATCTAGCTATTTACTTCTAGAAAACTACTCTACTAGGTTACCAGGAGGTCACTGTATTTTCAGAGACTTTGCCTTCCAGTTTAAATTTACAAACATAATGGTTCCTTCTTTGTTTTTGTTTGCAACTGAAAATAAAAAATTATTATGAGCAAAACCAAATTTAGAGGGGTTTATGGTTATCTTTTACATTTCCCATAGATTTTTATGGGTTATTGATTTACAAGCTTGCAGAGAAATTGAGGTCACTTTTTTTTAACAGTTGGAGATGTGAAATAACTATTCCATGAAATCATGAAATTTTTTAAGCTGTGTTCATCTCCGTGTTAAGATAATCTGCAAAGCTCAAGGCTGTTAATATTTGTATTTATACGCAGCCACTATTTGGGCAGTATTGCACATCCATTAAAAACAAATTCTCCTCTTGTTTTGAATCTATTTGATTGTATTTTCACCACTAATTTTTGAAGACTGCTCCTCACTGATTTTTGAAGACTGCCTACTCTATCTGTACCTGGGTTGAATCATTTTCTTTTTCATGATAATTTCACCTCTTCCAAATAATGAGAACTTGGCATTTCAAATGTCAACTTTAACATGTGGCATGATTTAGTTTTTCTCAGGATTATAAAGTAACTTGTAAGCTAACCTATTTTTATCTAAGAGCATAGGTGCTATTATATATAGTACAGCCTAAACCAGGAGGGAGCGACCTCTGAGGAACAAAATCCTCCAGAAACCATAGGACAATTTCAAGGCCAAACCCAAAGGGATGGAAGACATCTTGGTAAGCAGGGCAAGCAGCGCAGACCTCCCTTTCATTCATCCTTCTCCAGGTGGACGTTGGCCTGCTGTAATAAATGTGGTGCAAATCAGAGACATAAGCACAGATAATTTGGAAGTATAGTGGCAGGGCTCTTGAAGTTAGCTCTTTGTTTCATTCCGTTTCATATCACCTGAAGTTGTGAGTTATTCCTATTGTCACAGAGCACATGGGAACACACACACACACACACACACACACACACAATTATAAATTTTTCTTGACAAATCCATGGCATTCCTCACAGGTGCAATTATCCCTCTCTGAGACATTTTGATGTTAGGATGAGATAGGAAGTCATGTACAGAAGGCCACCTGCCCCATAAAATCATCCTCCTGCAATCTCCTACCTTTTAAAATATAAAGTCTTCTGGGACTATGGGAGGGGCTATAGCCTGGGAAAGATTCATTGCAGACAAATGAGAGAAAATCATGAAAAAGAAGAAATGTCTGGTTGCCAGGCAAAGCTGAAACTCGAAGAAGAAAGTAAATGATGGCAAGGGAAAGTTAGAACACCAAAGAAAAACTTCAGGAAAAATCTGTGTGACACAGTTGTCACCTCTGCTGGACCCCACAGACTATCATCCCTCCCAGCCCGCATACCACCAAGGTCACAGAACCACTGGCCTTCAGGATGAGCAATCCCCCTGTAGAAGACTCTGACAGAACATTCTCTTTTCTGCTGAGGAACTGACTTCTGCCCTCTGGAGCTCTTTGCAGGAATACTTCACATGTTTGGAATCCTGTTCTCGTGCTGGACAGATCATTTACACATCAGCACAGCACACGGGCTTGGAGTACAAGGCTCCAGGGGAGATGTAACTGCTTTGAATTCCTGCTCTGTCAGAAGTTAGCTGTGTGAACCATACCTTGCTGTGGAATCTCTATAAAGACTGAGTATTCCTTATCTGTAAAATGGGGCAATAACACCTGCTTCTCAGCCTTGTTTTAAAACACTAACAGAATAGTTTCTTCACAGCACTTATACAGTGCACAGTGAACGCTCATTCAATTAATGAATGAGTTGGACAGCTTTGTCAATAAGCTGAATGAAGCCCGCAGATGCAGGTTAAAGAACACACTGCTATCTTGCTATGAAATGACAGAAAGTTAGTCTCGGCAACCTAAATCTTTCCACAGATTAAATGTCCTCGAATCTTTTCAATTTTTTCCCCAACATATATTCCTGCAACCTATATTCCCTGACCTGTCTTCTCACACATGCCCAAGAGATAAAATAAACACCGGGTAGAAAAAGCAGTATAAGTTAAAGAACTAGGTCAGCAGGTCCGTGTCCCAACCCTGCCATTAATTAGTTGTGTGATTTGACAAGGCATTCCCCAATCTGAAACCACCAGTCAAGAAATACAGTCAAAAACTAGCATACAGTTAAGAATAGGAATACCTACCTTCACATGACTAAATGAAATACCCAATAACAAAATAGCGTCCCAAAATGTGTTGACATTCACCACCAAACACAGAGGCTAATTGCAGGTAATGTAGCTATTTACTCCTATGATACCCTTTGGTGATTTATTTAAAATCATCAAGAATAAAAGCTCTGTTGCATTCTAAAGAGTCTGGAGGCTGCTGAAACCCACACTTGTAACTCTGAATTTCCATCAGCTGGTGTTTCTCTAATGTGCAAGCAGAAAGTTATTCAGGATATTTAGAATATGAGCATACTTTAAATTCTGCTTAGAAATTTTATATTCTTTGCATTAAATAACCTAGACCAACCTAAGCACATTATTATTTAAGCTCCCCTATCAAGAGGCCTTTCATTTAATTTTTGGAAATGTTTGTCTCTAACATGGGCATGTTAGTTGACAACATGTCCTGAATCTATTGAGAAGCCAATGGACAAACAGTCCCACTTGTGGCCAGTTAGTGTGAACGATAAATATTTTTGTAAGGATTGCTATGAAGAGAATCTTGACTCAGTTACAGTTCAATGTGTTCACCTCGTTGCTTTGTTAGAGTCAAATTCTGGCTGTAATTGGGGACAGGTATGATAATACTGGAAAAAGGAAACGGAAAGTCTACTTGATCTTAAATTTGCAATCTGAAATCTTTGAAATTCCACACAGGGTAGGAGGAAGCATTGGCTAAGGGGCATGAGCGTTCATCTGACTTCCACCTCGAATTTTGTAAGTTCAGATGAATCACAAGAGCTTACCAAACCTTAGTTGCCTTGGTTATAAATTCTAGTGATCACAAAATAATGTCTTAGATGCTTCTATCTCCTTAGTTCCATGTTGAAGGAACATGGAAATGAAATTTTTTTCTGAAATATAAATGAGTAAAAATTAATGCAAAGTAAATTTTAGTCATTAAGTGTTGAAGTTATACACTTAATGGAGGCATCATATGTAATTGTTGATGCAGAAATAGTTGTAGTCCTGATCCTAACCAGACTGACTGGTACACAATAGTATATATGGGGACTATCCGGAAAGTATCCGGCCACACACTATATAGAGAAATACATGGCTGGATACTTTCTGGACAGCCCTCATGTATACTATACATTTACACACACATGTATATGTTCACATATGTATGTTCTAAAGGACTCCACAGTCCTCAAATAAACCACAAAATTAAAGTAAATTAAATACTATAGAATTTAAAAACATATATATTAAAACTGGTTTTAAAAGGAAGAGTTGCAAAGTAGTGAATTCACAAAAGCCTCATAAAAAATCTATTTACCTTAGTACACGTAACCTGTTCATACAATCTTTAGTAATTTTCAGACAATGCAAATAAAACTTAAATGTCTTGACTTAAACTACATGAAACATTTATAACTTTCACATCACTGAGCTGACAGAGGTAACAGCGAAGCTGCCAAATACACTCTTACGTTAGAAAAATGTGGAACTTACAGTGAATGTCGTTTCATAAAAAACTCCCACAAACCCAGAATAATATTTCAGCTTCAAAATGTTGATCATTGAGGCAAGGATGAACAATCTGTTATGTATTTTATTCTGACATATCCTTACATTAATGAAATCATCATAAAAATATAAATCCTGGCTATTGTGTAAATGATACAGTGAGTGGGTCTATAGGGAAGTCTCAAAGGAAGATATTTAGGAATATCTCTTTTTAAAATTGTGTGAATTTCAAAAAAAATCAAAATCTTCTAAATTAAATCAGTCTATATTTATAGAGATTAAGTTTGAAGAAGATTGCTCACAATATTTTATTTTTCCATTTTCTAAAAATTTACCATCATTTAAAATTGCACTATTATTAATGTAATAGCAAAGAGTTTATTAACCGCTAAAGACCCATCTCAGTCATTTATAGCTTGCAAATACAGCACTGCTTCCTTGAATTTAATAATGTTAACTCTGAAAATAAAATAATACCTCCATACTATTCAATCACCAGTAATACCTACCTAGATGAATTTTATGAGGATTAAAGGAAATAACATATATAAAAACATTTATCACATTGCTTAAGTAAAGGTGTTGGTTTTTTTTTATCCCTTAAAATGCCATGTGTTCTTTACTCTTTTAATAATACAAAAGTCTTAGTAGATGAAAATGGAGAGAGTCCAATGTTCACTTACTGTTGTTAGAGTATCAGGGTAGGCTAACTGCTGCAACAGGCAGCCTCCAAACTTGAGTAACTTAAAATAATACACCCACGTGAGTCCAGTGCGAGTGTTTCTGATGGGTCAGCAGCTTGGGGACGGACTGCTCCCACGGTGCAGCCTTTGCACCGCCTCCTCTGCATCCGGGGAGTCCCCTTCTTCAGGCAGCTGACAGGAAAAGAAAATAGAGAATCACAGCATGCAGAGTTTTATGAGCCAGTCCTGGAAAACTTTAATAGCACCCTGGCCTTCATTCCTTTGGCCCTCTCTCAGCCACAATTTACTGCAAGGGAGTCTGGAAAATGTCCACCATGTATCCAGGAGGTAAGCTTTCAAAAAAAGTGAAATATAATATTTGACACTCTTATTCTAAATTATATAAAGTGAAAAAAACTGTACATCCTTAGAAAAGTCACTTAACCTCTCCCAATCTCCATGAAGCAGGCTGGAAAATTCCTAATGTTCCATCCAGATCCAATCTTCCAAGAAAATCAATTTACTGCAATTATGCTCAACCCTACTATTGAGAGCAATAAAGGAATAATTTGTTAATAGTCCATAATAATTTAAACACATTTTCTAATTAGAAGTGATAGGATTTCCATTTGATGAACCATATCACCAGACATGTAGGTAAAAAAGTTACAATTTGTCCAAGTCCTTCAGCAAAAAAATAGAAAGAAAAATTACATAATCCTATCATCCTGAAAATGTTTGAGATTTATCATTTCTGCCAGCTTTATTCTGGCCACCTTGAGTGCTCTTAAAAATTTACTGGGAAAGATCAACCCTCTTGAGCTTAGATGAGGGATGTGAATTTTCTTTCTTTTTTGCTAGCCATCTGTCTCCCTCTGCTTTTACTGCTTTTCTTTTACTCTTGATGGAGTATCTCTCCTCCTTTCTCTCCCATGGTCTCTCTTCTTGTACAATTATCCTGGGCGAGTGGATGCCCAAGGTAGCAAGTGGTTCTTTTTACTTAGATGAAATACAAAGAGAAATTATTATAAGTTACTGTTTGTAGAGAAAATTAGCTGCCCACATACACTCTTGGCTTATATAACTATAATATAAGCTTTAAACCTCGATAAATGTGAGAGTAACAATACAGAGTTATTAGAACTCCTAGATGTAAATGCTGAATTTTAAAGCTTATTTTTTGAGTAGCAGCAGAGAAAGCATAATTAACAGCAAGGTACATGTAACAACAGGACATACGGACTGATTGTTTTTCCCATTTTCTGCACACTTGCAACGTTTACTGACATGGGAAAAATTCACACATTGGAAAAGAATGATTCAATTGCAGGATCCTTATGTCAAATTATAAAGTATCATTTGAAATGTACCTCCATTTTTAATACCGCTTACTTTTTATAACTGGTAATTCCTCATGTGATCTCTTCCTTTATTTTCAAAATCAAGGAAAATATTTGACTGCTCATAAAAAGTAAATTAAAATTGATATTTCATATTTTATTGTCTATGATTATTTCAAAATATTATAGTTTTTTAAAAATTCTTAAATGTAAGTTTGTAATTTTCATGTATTAAATTCTTTATGAAGACCAAGTCCAAGTCCAACTCTAAATTACCAAATTACTCTCACAAAATTAAAATCTGATATTTTGGTTTCTAAAGCCAAATAGTCAAAAGATATGGAGGCTAAATTGTTTTCTATATTGCTTCACTAATGAGTTATTCAATAATGTATGAAAAATGATAAATATATGTATTTAGCTTTATATATTATACTTTATTCCTTTACAACAGCAATATGAGACAGGTTCCAAGCCTCAAGATTATCTGTCTTTAGAAAAACAAAAAGTATTAGTACATTAAACACAGCAAGGGTGTTTCAGGATCTAATGCAAGGGTAATCTGTATTCTCATTTCTACTCTATGTTGTAATATTTCTTCCTGGGACTATAATAATTTCCTTTCAGAAAGAGTCTCCAATGAGAGTTCAATTTTTATTTGCAAATTGCATACTCACTGTATTCACCCATCCACGTCCTTATCTATCTTCAGGATGGAGAACAGAACCCATCTCTATTGGTTCTCAGCAGGGAGACAGGGAGGCCACTCTCCAACACGTGCCCTCCTGTGTGAAGGCTCAAACGCAATGCCTTGAGCATCAAGCCAAGAGTACAGATCCTGCAACCAGCAGATCAAGTTGCCACATGAAAACCACACTTCTGACGCTTATTTTTTAAAAAGCTGGTGTAGGCTCCTGGGCATGAGTCTCACCATCCCCACTGTGAGCCAGCATCACTCACTCTGCCAGCAGTTGGAAAAGAAATGGGGTAGCAAAAGCATTTTCTTCTATCCTGGCCTGACTAGGAGACTGCTAATGTCTTTCTGGAAGCGAAATGAAGAGATAGATACCGTCACTAAATTTTTTGTTCTAGAATTTAAAGCAAAATACTCTCCACCGAGATATTCAGAGAGACCATCAGAAAAGCTGTTTGTGTATTAGGAACTGTTAGGGGCTGAATCGTGTCCCCCAAGAATTCTTGTGTTGAATCATAAACGCCAGTGCCTCAGAATGAGATGACATTTGGAAGCAGGGTATTTCAAGAGGTAATTAAGTTAAAATGAGGTCTTTTGGGTGGCCACTAATTCAATATGACTGAACGGGAGATTTGGACACACACATGTGTACAGGGTTGACCACGTGCAGACACGGAGAGGCTGGCCATCTACAAGCCAAAGAGAGAGGTCTTCAGGAAAAAATACCCTTGCTAACATCTCCGCTTTGGACTTGTAGTCTCCAGAATTGTGAGAAACACTTGTGTTGTTTAAGCCTCCCAGGCTGTGCTGCTTTGATGTGGCTTCCCCGGTGAGCTAACGCAGGAGTCAACAGCTGCTGAGAACTGAGGTGTGGGGCAGCTTTGCAGCTCAGCAGAGCACTCCGCACCCGCAGGTGAGACTCCGCAGCGGCCTTGCCCAGACAGGGCATCCCTGGAGAGCTTCCAGCGGAGAATGGGTGTGTAAGCGCCAAGCTGGAGAAACTATTTCACCTTAATATGGAGGAATTTTATTTTTGCTGGAGCGCCTGGTGCCTAGACACCTTGCCTGACTTCTGAACTTGCTGGAAATCCTGGTTAGGTTTCCAAAGCCAGTCCCCAGGCCTCGTCTGGACTCACCATCCGTCACCAGCTCAGTCTGAGGGCCAGCTCTGGGCTTGGCCTCACAACTGTATTCTTAGTTCCCCTTTCATTTCCTTGAGTTTGGAAATGCCACTGTTGCAAGCAGTGTTAAGTTCTGTCATTCAGTCATTCCAAAGTTTGTTGAATTTCATTCAGAAGGTTGCCCACTATTAGTTTCTACACAATTTTTTAAAGTTGGTCTCAGAGAAAGGAGAATGCTCTGCATCCAAAAAATCCTCACAAAGCTGCTTTTTTTTTTTTTTTTTTTTTTTTTTTACAGACAGTGCAGATGTTGTAGAGGCCATTTGAAGTCACTAAGGAATAGAGTAGGCAATAAACAATTTCCATTAGAATTCTCAGTTTAAAATCAACTTGTATTGCTTTTAATATCAACAAAAAATTGTTTACAAAATATAATGCTGGTAATAATATAAATTGTTGTTTGTTAATGATTTTTTTCTCTGTTGGAAAGTTCATATCTGTTATTTCTCCTTATTGATTGTTGCCACCTGTTGTTATCAGGCAAAAAATTATTCTCAGATATAAATATGAATTGTTTAATAATATGCTCTGATGTGGCATATAAAAATATGCCATTTTTATAAAAAGGAGATAACCACAGATGCTTCCACTTTTTATTCAACATTCAAATCTTGTTATAGTAGAAAGAAAAGTTGTAGGAAAGGAAAAAATTATTTTTAAATCTTCACATAACTTTTTGGTCTGTTATAAATAGTAAGGATGTATTAAAATAGGAAGCTCAGGGTGATGGCAAGGCTTTATCAAGAATGTACATGAACAAAAATAATTTAAAGATATTCTTAAATAGCCAAATCTATCTTAAGTGGCTCTTGTGATCTGGAAGGAAGGGAAGCTTTTCTGGGAGGAATTTGAGAAAAGTTCTTATTCCAAAATCTTTCCCAGGCAATATAAGACAAAAAAAATGTCATCTATCTAGTTTGTTGTATTATGTATAGAAAATATTTAGATTTGTTTCATTTAGTCTTTTAAGAAAATCTCTCCTTTTACAAATTGTTCAGCAATGTCTGTGCAAGAGTAAGTTAAGTATAATATTAGAATTAAGAATTGGACTTCTAAGCAAGGAGGGGCCAGATGGCTGACTAGAGACAATGATTGCTAGATCATCTCAAAAAGAAGGAAAAGTATTAGACGAAAAAAAATAGCTCAGGCATAATTCTGAGTAACAAGTGCCAGAGCCCACCAGACATTCCATGGGGGGAAACCATAGAGCAGAACAGGAAGGCAGAAGCTCTCAGCAGAGATCCAGCCCTGAAGAACCCGAGCCTGTAGAAGGTGGGTTATTCTGTTTCTCCTCTTTACACCTCTAACAGACTGTAGTCTCCTGGGCTGCTGGAGAGTTTCTCTCCCCTCACAAACTCAAAAGCTACTGTCACCAGGAGCTGGGACTCCTTGAGGACAAGGCAGCAGGCTACCTGTCCACTTGGGGTCACTCCCTGACCCCCGCCTGCACCACAGATACGAGTCAGGGTAGTAGGCACCACACAGCTTCTCTGCCCACAGTGTGCCTGTGTCCTCCCCAGGGACCTGCAACCCTTTGGTTTTCACTGCTCCCCACACAAACATTTCCCATATCCTTCCCAGACTGCAGTGGCCACAGGGGCTGGAAGGTCCTGGGGGACTGAGCTCTCTGCTTACAGCATCTCCTGGGTGCTAGTTGCCAAGCTGCACCAGCAAAGCCCAGCACATCTTGAAGTGGAGGGACATCGAGCTTGTTTGAGCACTCCATCTGGTGGACCAAGGCACAGGCCTACAAGGTGAATCCCATACACCCGGACTATGTGCTCAGGGCACAGAAGGGAGATTTGTGAGCTCATCTTGGAAGGATGAGGGAGCCGTGGAAGAACTACAGGCAGAGTGTAGGGCAGATCTCAGCTGAAGGGCAGTTGTGAAGAGCCTCTCCCCAGAAGAAAGTCCCACTTTCAGTCCAGCAGCCCCTTGGGCAGGGAAGCTTGGACAGCCCTGGTGCACTCTGCTAGGTTAGGCGGCTGCTCACAGCCAAGTGCTGGAAGGAGGCCAGGGCGAGGGAGAGGGACAGGAGAAGCCCACTCCCACCTGCCAGACTGTGAGTCCAGATGGCCCCACCCCCACCAGAAGATTTGCTGGCTTTCTATGGCCACTTCAGCCACTTCCTGTTGCTTTCCCCAGCAGCCTGTGAGCTGACCCTGGACCTCTGCTGAGGCAGCTTCTGTGCCTGCCTTTGTGAAGCCTGTATGAAGGCAGACTAACCCAAACCAGGCCCCCCCACTGCCTCCTCCTGCCTCAGTTGTTGTGGAGAATGACCAGTCCTCTGCAGATGCCAGGATCCCACCTACTACCTAGGTCATCCAAATGCTTCTGATCAAACAGAGACAGTCACAGGCCCCAACACTACTGTAGCTGGAGTCTTCCTCTAGGTGCCACCTACTGGCAGGGAGGACAACTTGCAAAGCCCTTTACTTAGGGCTTCCTACACCTTCTACTGACTCAATCACACAGGGTGTGACTGATGCCACAAATGCCACCTGCTGACTTAGAGATTAAACCAAGTGTCTCAGTATAATTCATCTTTTAAGAAGACCATAGGGCTGGGGGAAGAGAAAGGAGTTCAAGGACCTCCCCTTGTCAACAAAAGGCAGGAATTCTGCCCACACACATGGTATAGCACCACTACAGCCTTTGCATAACTAGAAATAGAACAAACTGCCACACTGAGGCTATTTATAGCCAAGGTGTCTGTTCAGAATGTACAGACATTATACATTATATATCCTCATCAAAGTGCTACTGGCAAGGCCAAAAGTCTTTAGCCAACATATGCTACAAATAGATCTTCAAGAGTGAGGATGGGTAAAATCCCCATCTAAACAAGAGAAATTTCAAAACCGAGAAGCAACTCCTCCTCCATATGAGGAGGAATTGGTGCAAGAACTCCAGAAGTATGAAAAATCAGAATGAAAGGACATCCCCAAAGGAGAACACCAGCATTCTAACAATGGATCCCAACCAGAATTAAATACTGAAGTCACATATAAAGAATTCCATATGTGGATTGTAAAGAACCTCAGTGAGATCTAAGAGGAAATGGAAAACTAACTCAAATAAACCAGAAAAATAATTGAGGAAATGAATGAAAAAATTACTAAAAGAGACATATATATGTATATAAGTACATATATGTGTATGTATTTATATATACACACACATATTTAATGCATATATATGTATATGTGTGTGTATATATATATATCAAATAGATCTTCTGGAAATGAAAAAATTCCTTTGGGGAAATAAAAAACATAGTGCAAAGTTTTAAAAATAGACTATACCAAGCACAAGAAACAATATCAGAGCTTAAAGACAACTCTTTTGAATTAACTCAATTAGTCAAAAATAAAGAATCAAGAAGCAAAAGGAACAAAGTCTACAAGAAATATGGTTATATGGGCTTGGCGCCTATAGCTCAAGCAGCTAGGGAACCAGCCACATACACCAGAGCTGGCAGGATCGAAACCAGCTGGGGCCTGCCAAACAACAATGACAACTAAAACCCAAAAAAAAAAAAAAAAAAAAAAAAAGCCAGGCATTGTAGCACATGCCTGAGGTCCCAGATACTTGGGAGGCTGAGGCAAGAGGATCACTTAAGCCCAAGAGTTTGAGGTTGCTGTGTGATGCCACAACACTCTACCCATGGTGACAGCTTGAGACTCTGTCTCAAAAAAAAAGAAAGAAAGAAAGAAAGATGATTATGGGGGCGGAGCAAGATGGCCAACTGGAAGCAGCTTCCAAAAGAGGCTCCTGTCCAAAAGGAAAAATAACTTCCAGCAACTGTGCAATTAAGCTGAAGACTGGGAGCCCAGCCGAGAGAGAGAAGTGATAATGGCAGGTCATCTCTGCTGAGGCAAGCTGAAACTCCAAGAAAGCAAGCTTCAGGTACAAAATTCATCTGAAAGGAAAAGTGTCCATCCCCTCCCCTAAGAAAGCTGTGGGTTTTTGCTTTTCTGTTTCCTTTCTTTTTTCTCTTTGTTTGCTCCTGCGGGTTTTCTATAGACAAGCGGTGAACTGTGGACCTCTTGTCTCGCCCCACAGAAGACTGCTGTGGGAAGTGGGGTCTGCTTTCCCCAGAGTGACCCTGATGTGGCTCTGAACACTCTTTTGCTAGGCAGAAAAACTGAACTAAAGTTTTCCCCACCATTCTGAACTTAAAATACACCCTTCCCCCCTTACCTGACGAAGAAGAAGCCTAACCCCAACTGAGACTGAGGGAGGAGGTTCTTGAGCAGCCCCCCGCCATCCTGCCTGCTGGAACAAGTGCCTCACCAGCAAAAGACTCCAGGGGGGCTGTGGTGAGCCTCCTTCCCTCCAGCCAGGGAATCTGCAGGTGATCGCCAGACCCCTGCAGGTCTGCCCCCAGCCAGGAACTCCCCCTGTGACTGAGGAGTGCTTGCCAGGCCTCTGCAGGCCCACCCTTGGCCAGGGACTCCCTTGGTGACTGCGCAGGCCTGCACCTGGCACCCGCAGGGCCTCCGCAGGCCTGCTTTCTGCCAGGAACTTTGCAGGCAACACAGGCCCACCCCCCAGCCAGGAACTCCCCTGGCAACCACATGGCTGTGTGCCTCGCACTAGCCAGGCCTCTGCAGGCCGCCTTCTGCCAGGGACTCTGCCGGCAACCAACAGGCCTCTGCAGGCTGGCCCCCAGCCAGGAACTCCTCTGGCAACCACACTGCCCTGCACCCCGTGCTAGTCAGGCCTCTGCAGGTCTTCCTTCTCCTAGGGACTCTGCCAGCAACTGTCAGGCCTCTGTAACCACCCCCAGCCAGGAACTCCTCCAGCGACCGCGTGGCCCTGCGCCCTGAGCTAGTTGGGCATCCATCCACAGGTCCACCATCTGCCAGGGACTTCACCGGTGACCTCAAGACCTCTGCAGGCTCACCCCTGGCCAGGGACTCCCCCAGCGACCGTGCCTGCCAGGCCTCAGCACTCCTGCCCACAGCCAGGGACTCCAGGACCTGCACAACCCACGTCCTCCCTCCCGTACCTTCTTTGTCTCTGCACTGGCCCTGCTCATGTGGCCAGAGACTCCAGAAGCTGCAGGACCAGAGCCCTCCCTCTGGAGCCCCCCCTGCCTCTGCATGGAGCCCTCAGCCCAGCAAGAGACTGCTGGAGCCATGGGCTGCCTTTGCCAAAGTCACCAGACACCTGGAACTCCTAGATCCAAGTGCACCATCCCCCACCCTGCTGCTGGATCCAGGGGTGCTACACTCTGGAGCTGCTCCCGCAGCCAGAACGCCCTGGCTGGGGCAGTCCCTGAGGAGCTAACAGGGCCACTCCCTACAAAGTTCCAGCAACAATAACCCCATCGGGGTCTAATCTTGGAGAGACACCTTCCCAACTCTGAGGATGGCCAGAGGCAATGGTGAAAAACAATCATGGGGCGGAATCAAAGGAAAAACTCAAGCAATATGAATAATCAGAGTAGATCAACTCCTCCAAGTAATGACAAGGCAGACACAGCACAAGATCCCTTATATAGGCAAATGCTCAGATGTTAGAAATCAAATTCAGAATCTGGATAGCAAATAAGGTCAGCAGAATGGAGGAAAAGATGGAATTAGAATTTCAAGCAGTAATCCAAAAGATGACCCAAATGATGTCTCAAGAATTCAACGAATTCAAAGACAAAATGAGCAAAGATTTTGACAAATTGAGACAAGAAGTTGCAGCCCTCAAAGATCTGAGAAATATAGTAGAATCCCTCAGTAAAAGAATGGAACAAGCAGAAGAAAGGATTTCTGACATGGAAGACAAAGCTTTCGAACGCTGCCAAACCTCCAAAGAGGAAGAGAAATGGAAGGCAAAAAAAGATCAATCTCTCAGAGAGCTCTGGGATAATTTGAAGAAAACCAATATTTGCCTCATAGGGATCCCCGAAAGTGATGAAGCAGCTACACAAGACACAGAGTCCCTTCTTCATGAGATTATGAAAGAGAACTTTCCAGACATGCCAAGAGATTCTGAAATTCAGATAGCAGACAGTTTCAGAACTGAAACACGACTCAAACCAAGACATCCCCCAGACACATCATAATTTCACTAAAGTTAATATAAAGGAGAAAATTCTGAAAGCTGCCACCCATAAGAAAACCATTACCTACA
>CAUYRH010060138.1:0-12331 GCA_963574655.1 Perodicticus potto | reverse complement strand
ACACCTGAGCTGGCAGGTTCGAATCCAGCCCAGGCCTGCCAAACAACAATGACGGCTGCAACCAAAAAATGGCCGGGTGTTGTGGTGGGCGCCTATAGTCCCAGCTACTTGGGAGGCGGAGGCAGGAGACTCGCTTGAGCCCAGGAATTAGAGGTTGCTGTGAGCTGTGATGCCACGGCACTCTATCTAGGGTGACAGCTTGAGGTTAGTGGCTCATGCCTGTAATCTAAGCACTTGCAAGGCAAAGGTGGGTGGATTGCCCTGAGCTCACAGGTTGGAAAACAGCTTGAGCAAAAGTGAGACTCTGTTTCAAAAAAAAAAAAAAAGTAGCTGGGCACTGTGGTGGGCGCCTTTAGTCCCAGCTACTCGGGAGGCTGAGGCAAGAGAATCACTTAAGCCCAAGAGTTCAAGGTTGCTGTAAGCTGTGATGCTATGGCAAGAACCAATGCAGACAAAAGACCCCAGGTACCAGTTGGAGAAGGAAGCATCTTTATTCACCAGCCGGGACACTCTGGGAACTAGTGTCTTAAAAATGGAGGCCACCGACTCAATCTCTGGCCTTTCTTTAATACATTTTAGGGCTTGGGTGCATGTGAATATCTTGTGATTCAGGGAAGGATCAGGTTGGCCCACACCCTTGGTACAGGGCCACCTATCTCAAAGGTGACAGAAGGTTAGGGAAGTTACAAGGTTACTACATTGGTCCAGCATGTACCCTGCAAAGGGCCTACAGATAAAAGAGACATCTGCTACAGTAGGGGTAGCAATTAGTGTCTGTGATTAAAAGAGGAAGGGCTTTATTTCAGCCAGTGGAGCTAAGGCACAGAATTCAAAATGGTCACATTCCCCGACTGACTCAGTCTTCTCCCTTTTATCCCCAGTCAGAATATTCTGACCCACAGGTACCTTTGTCATTGGTCAGTCTGAATCAAGGTGGAGGGCTTGGTGCCTGTAGCTCAAGCCACTAGGGCTCCAGCCACATACACCAGAGCTGGCAGGTTTGAATCCAGCCTGGGCCCACCAAACAACAATGACAACCATAACCAAAAGCAAATAGCCAGGCACTGTGGCGGGAGCCTGTAGTTCCAGCTATTTGGGAGGCTGAGGCAAGAGGATCACTGAAGCCCACTTAAGAGTTTAAGGATGCTGTGAGCTGTGATGCTACAGCACTCTACCCAGGGCAATACCTTGAGACTCTGTCTCAAACAAAATAAATAAATAAAAAATAAATGAATCAAGCTGGAGAAGTGGGCTCTGGCTTTTACAGAACTACGGCTTGCACTGAAACAGAAGCAAGCATCAACTTCCATGTCCCAGGAACTTAAGATTCTACAAATTCCTAAGAGCTGAGTCGCCACAGGAAGGGCCTCAAAGGTGTATCCTTGGGGTCTGCTTGAGAAGACCTCTATTCTTAGACCTTACTTTTTCCAGGTATCCTCTCTAACTTCAAGGCCAGAGTTCCTGGAAACACCCTACTCAGGTCCTAGCTGGCACTAGGGATATGCCCATAATCCTGTCTGTCACTAGAGGTAAGCCCCAGGCTGTATGTTTCTCTATGCCTAAACCTCTCAATAACTACTAGCTGAAAATGCACAAAAATTGATTAAAAACCTAAATTTTGATATCAAAAGGTCCATATTGCCTCCCTAAAATACAAATAGAGTCATTACAAGGCTGTTCTATGATTTAAGAAATTGGCAAGGTAGGGTTTTCTTTCCTCCCCCCCCCCTTTTTTTTAGATTGGGTTTGGCTTTGTCACCTAGGTTGGAGAGAAGTAGTAAAATCATAGCTCACGGCAGCCTGGAACTCCTGGGTGAAAGCAATCCTCAGGACTCATTCTCCTAAATAGCTGGGAATGCAGATGAACACTTGGCAGAGTTTCAGTTGACTTGACCTGAGTTCTAATTTTTACTATTTACAGTAATAGAAAATGTTACCCTTAGAAGTTTTTTCCTTTCTTTCTCTCTCTCTCTCTCTCTCTTTTTTTTTTGCAGTTTTTGGCCAGGGCTGGGTTTGAACTCACCACCTCCAGTATATGGGGACGGCACCCTACTCTCTTTCTTTTTCTTTGAGACATCTGGCATGTCAGGCACAGATTACTGACATTTACTTAAGGCAGATGATTTTCCAGGCTTCTTGTCAGATTTTAATTTCCTGCTTGAAAATCACTTAGTTTCTTCAAAATTTTGCAGTAAAATATGTATGGAATATATATGGAATATGTGTACATATGTAAAATATGGCTACTAGAGCTGGATATGTGCCAAAGTCCATTTATCACCAAGTCCTATCAGAAAAGAAGATGGGGAGAGATACAATGGTGAACAGTTTGGAGTGCTAAAAAATGGTAATTTCTACCTGCATAAAGGAAAAAAGTTAAGTGTATGTTAAAAAGTGTTCAGTGTTGGACAGCATCTGTGGCTCAGTGAGTAGAGCGCCGGCCCCATATACCAAGGGTGGTGGATTCAAACCAGCCCCAAACTGCAACACAAAAATAGCCAGGCTTTGTGGCGAGTGCCTGTAGTCCCAGCTACTCAGGAGGCTGAGGCAAGAGGATCACCTAAACCCAGGAACTGGAGGTTGCTCTGAGCTGTGTGACACCACAGCACTCTACCGAGGTTGATAAAGTGAGACAGAGTCTCACTACAAAAAAAGAAGGGGGGGAGTTTCAGCGTCTTTCCACTGTTGCCTCATGTAGAATAAGAAAGCCCTTGGCTCAGCGTCTGTGGCTCAAGTGGCTAAGGCGCCAGCCACATACACCTGAGCTGGTGGGTTTGAATCCAGACCGGGCCCACCAAACAACAATTACAGCTGCAACCAAAAAATAGCCGGGCATTGTGGCTAGTCCCAGCTACTTGGGATGCAGGGGCAGGAGAACCACTTGAGTCCAAGAGTTGAAAGTTGCTATGAGCCATGATGCCACGGCATTCTACACAGGGCAATAGCTTGAGGCTGTCTCAAACTAAAAAAAAAAAAAAAAAGAAAAGAAAAAGAAAAAAAAAAGAAAGAAAGAAAACCCTAAAATCCTGTTGGAAAAAAAAAATTAAGACCATTACCTTATCAGCCTAAATGCATTTTTCCATTTTCTCATGTTTTTGCCTTTCTTTTAGAGTGAAGGAGGCAGTGATACTTAGGATAATAAAAATGAATTGGGAACATTATCACAATTCCAGACTTTCTACTGATGTATTTTAACAAATGCTTGGAATAATTTATGACTACTTAAAATAAATCAACTAGTGTTTTCTTGTATATGTGCTATATGGAGCTATCCCCTAAAATTTGCTTTAAGTATTTCATTGTTAAATCTATTTGTAAATGTTATTACGTGGTGCACAAGTGACACTCCATATATTCCACAAACATTTACATTGCTGTATTGTTAGGAAAACAATCAGTACATTAAGCTGACTTTTCAGTAATGAGTAATTTTAGGTTGAATGAATATTATGCAAAAGGAATAAGCTTATCACAAGGAACCATCATCAGTATGAGCCAGAGCTGGTTCAAATATATGCAGTTTCAAAGTTAATTCATTTTTTGCTAATGCTTTGTTCCCTTGGAAGAAAAAAATAGTTGCCTTCTAATAAAAACTGTTGTGAGTTAAAAATTAACATGAGCTATAATCTAAATTGGGGTTCAGCATATTTCTCTTACCAGAACTAAAAGAAAAATGTTAGACATAGTATTTTTGGTTACATAAGAGTATTTAACAATTAAATTGTATGTCTTAAGTGAAAAAAAAATTTTTAGCAGTAAAATTGATGATCTAAAAAGATGTACTATGGATATTCTACTCTCCTTACCAAATGAAGAGGGTAACTCCAGCTACCTGTCACTGTCAGCCATTATGCAGAGATGGGGAGGGGTCTATCAAACTTTGTCGGAAAGCCAGTGACTCTGGAGAACAGCAAGAGTAGCCTCTCCAAGACTGTTCTATTCTTTGATTTCCAAAAATCACAGTCTTATCCATAAAGGCTCAAAGCAAAAACCACATTAACCCTTATTTTTTTAAATAATACTCAGCATACTTCAGTTATGTATTACAACATTTCCAATTCAAAAGTCAATTTTTTAACTCAGTCTTCCTAAACTATTCAAGATGGACATGTTTAGGGTAGGAACTAAATTTACAAAACAATGAGGATGAGAGACAGGAGGTGAAGGTCACTGAGCACTAAACAGACCAGACCAGCTGTGTCATGTCTGCCTTAGCCTGACAGACTCCATCTTATTCTGAATACATGTGCTTTCACCTGCATAGAAATGAGGTTGTGCATACTCCAGTTTCAGAAGCGTGTAGTATATAACACTTAATCTGAAAAACTAAATGGATAAATGAACTCAAAAAATTATCACTGTTAAATTCCGGTAGCAAGCCAGGCATGGTGGCTCACGCCTGTAATCCTAGCACTCTGGGAAGCCCAGGCGGTTGGATTGCTTGAACCCATGAGTTCAAGATCAGCCTGAGCAAACACGAGACCCCCATCTTTACTAAAAATAGAAACACTGAGGCAAGAGGATTGTTTGAGCCCAAGTTGGAGGTTGCTGTGCGCTATGATGCCATGGCACTCTACCCAGCACAACAGCTTAAGACTTTGTCTCAAAAAAAAAAAAAAAAAATTCCAAAAGCAAGTTACTAAAAGTAGTTCTAAAGGGATGTTTAATAAGGGATAGCAAAAGCGTTTCCATTAGAGCATTATTCAGAGCAGAAATGTAGACATATGTTACCTGAGAAAACAAACATCCCTAATATTTTGAGAAAGGCCTTGGGGCACTTTTCGTCCTGTTGGCGGTGCCAGGTATGACTGGGAAGCTCAGAGTAGGATACCTAACCTCTGAAAGCCAGCCAGGTTGGGGGGGTCAAAGGAAGTGATGGATATGGCCCCTAATTCCACGTAGAGTTTCTCCTCCCTGTGTGGCTGAGTTTCCTAATTGTATGAAGCAGGGGTCAGACCTTCCCCCTGTATCTTCTCCTCTTTATAACACATGCAGGAGGGTCACTCTGAGAGGCCCGACCCAAGTGTGGGCTCTGAAGCTAACCCACCGGTCCAAAGAGTCTTCCTGGGATGCAGAGGAGGAGCTGGGATGGCCCAGAGGGACTGAGGGAATGATGGCTTTGAAAAGGTAACTACCAGGTTACCAAGGATTGACTATTTTCATTTTAGCAGTGAACTGAAGGTTTCTGATGAGATGGGTTCCAGCTGCCTCACCAACCCCATAAGATAGATACCGCCTGCCATTGATGTGCACCAGGGGGCTGTGTAGGTTAAAAGATGAAAGAACAAAAAGATGAGCCTATCATAAGTCTGAAATGATGACAGGCACCATTACTCTCATCGGTCCAGATCAGGGAACAGGACAAAATAAGAACAAATGGGCCAAGTACTATCATGATGAAAGTTAACAAGCTAAGTGCTGTGACAAGTTGTTTTACTTATCCATTAGTTGCTAGATCTGCATTATGTTACCTTATTGTTATCTGACTGCCCTTTATGTTACCTATTGGCTAATCCGCTAAACTGCAAGGTTCGCTTCTACAAAAGGAGTCATGACCTGGTGCTCGCTTTTTGCTTCTAATTGCTAATTTGCTTCTAATTTGCTTCAAACAGCCCACCTGTTTGGCCCTTTGCCAACTTTCAGTGTAGAAAAACCCCAACTTCAGACCCCTCAATTCTCTCTCATTTAGTCTGCTTTAGACTTTGCTGAGACAGCCCCTTGGTTAATAAAAGACTCCTTTTTGCGGGCGGCGCCTGTGGCTCAGTGGGCAGGGCGCAGGCCCCATATACCAAGGGTGGAGGGTTCAAACCCGCTCAGCCAAGCTGCAACAAAAAAATAGCCGGGCGTTGGGGCTGCAACAAAAAAATAGCCGGGCGTTGGGGCCGGCGCCTATAGTCCCAGCTACTCGGGAGGCTGAAGCAAGAGAATCGCCTAAGCCCAGGAGTTGGAGGTTGCTGTGAGCTGTGACACCACAGCACTCTACCAAGGGCGATAAAGTGAGACTCTGTCTCTACAAAAGAAAAAAAGACTCCTTTTTGAAATTCTACTTTGAGTCGGTGCTCCTTATCTCGCCCCGTAACACTGACACTGACCAGAAAGTTTCCTGCCTGGGCTCCCCAAAACCCTGTGCACAGCCAGTCTCAAGGGCACTTTAGCCGCAGGCCCGCAGCGGGGCAGCACTGCGCACGTCCAAAGGAGCGGGGCCTAGGGAAAAGGGGGTGCCGAGGAAAGGCGAAATGGACGGAAGGAAGCGAGGACAGAAGCAAGCAGCTGGGAGGGAAAACACAACCACCATAGCAACCCTGAGCTAAGTGGAGAGGCCCCATTCCCTTACTGGTCTGTGAAGAATCAAACTTCAGGCAAGACAAGTCAGAAGCTCGGGTAACAATCACAGGGTGACACTGGTCTTTTTGACCGGACTAGCTTCTTGGAGGCAGGAGACGTTTCAGAAAATCCACGTTGCAGTCAGTCTAGGCTAGGGAAACGGCTCTGGATGTGCACATGGCGGGTGGGGTGGGGGAGCAGAAGGTGAGTAGTCACAGCGTGCTGGGAGCTGTATTCCGGGAACCCTTCAAGCCTGTGTGTCTCAAAGCTGCAGGACTACATGCATGGGGATCAGGGGCGGTGCACTGTCCTGGAGCATCGGCAGAGTGGGGCGCTCCTCACTGGGCATGCTAGGAGGAAGAGGAGTTTCTACACCTCCACGAACCTGTTTGTCTCCGGGCTGCAGCACTACCATCCCAGCAAGCCTTGGGCCCGGGAGTAGTGCACACTCGGAGGGGCAGAGGGGTAGTTCCTTTGCAAAGCACTCAGGGAGCTGTAGTCCCTTAATTCCTAGACCATTGTTTCCACCGCGGCAGGACTACAAGCCCTGCATGCATCATGCTCAGGGCTAGTGCGCCTGCCTAGAGCGAAAGGCAAAGGAGGTGCTCCTGAGGTGGCAGTTCGTTAGCTGTGGGCTCTTACCAGCTCTCAGTCCGCTGTTCCCAGGGCGGCCTCCTGTAGGACATATCCTCTGTCTGGCTCACCTATGAACTTCAGAGCTTTGCATGAAAGTGAGTGGGCTGTGGCTTCATGGAAATGCCACCCTCACTGGTGCCTCTTTCTGCTAATGTGGAAGTTGAGGCATGAGGGAGGGTAATTATTGGGTTACCCAGAATCTGCTAAGAGCAGAGGAAAAACTCCAATGTCCAGGCATGAAACCGTTCATACAGATTGATAAAGGGGTACAGGTGAGAACTAGGTTAAAAGCCCCCCCCCAACACAGCGAAGGAACAAGCTTAGCTAAAATGATGATAATCAGCCACTGTCCCCTGTTTGCTTGATAATAATCACTGACTCCTTTGCTGTTCTATATAATTGCTACTCTAGAGAGCACAGCTGATAGTTGTAAGGATACTTAACTTTTCTCCTGGGCTTAGGCAATTCTCTTGCCTTAGAAAACATCACCTCCTGGGAACCTAGGGCTAGTTTTTGAGATATCTTCCAGGTCTTACATTCCATGAACAGACTCAGACCAAGGAACTGACTCAACTGGTCTTGGACCCTTCCCACAATGTCCTGAATTCCATTAACTGACCCACTGAGAGAGGACTCATACCAAAGGACTGATAGTTCCACCCTGAAACCAGCCAATTAGCAGACCCTGATTGTCTAATCCTGTGCCCACCAAACTGTCTTTAAAAACTCTGTCTCCCCAATTCTCCAGGAGGCAGGTTTGAAAGATCTCTCCCATCTCCCAGTTTAGCACTATGTGGAATAAACTTTCTCTGCTGTAAACCCTGCTGTCTCTGGATATTGGCTTTCTCTTGGGCAGTAGGCAGATGGGCCTTCTGGGTGGCAACTGGT
The DNA here is from genome assembly GCA_963574655.1 of Perodicticus potto. Taxonomy (NCBI): domain Eukaryota; kingdom Metazoa; phylum Chordata; class Mammalia; order Primates; family Lorisidae; genus Perodicticus; species Perodicticus potto. The sequence continues at coordinate 4,483 of CAUYRH010060138.1, read as the reverse complement.
AGGTGATCTCCACGAATCAAGTGAACTGAGCTCCAAAATCCACCTGAATGTGACAATGGTTTCGGCATTTTTACACTTGAAGTCATAAGCACCATGTCAGCCAAGGTATGGATTGGCCAATGTCATAAAGACACAGACTGTGTTCCAGCTTTCGAGCAGGGAGTTTTCAGGTATGGAGCACTTATAGGACATTTGAAACCTGTTGGGTTTAACATCTGCCTTTTGTGGGAAGCTCGGGGATACGGTTTAGACAAAAGAAACATTCAAAAGTGTTTCTTCTGGCTCGGCGCCTGTGGCTCAATGGGCTAAGGCGCCAGCCACGTACACCTGAGCTGACGGGTTCGAATCCAGCCCGGGCCTGCCAAACAACAATGACGGCTGCAACCAAAAAATGGCCAGGCATTGTGGCGCAGGCGCCTGTAGTCCCAGCTACTTGGGAGGTGGAGGCAGGAGACTCGCTTGAGCCCAGGAGTTGGAGGTTGTTGTGATGCCACAGCACTCTATCCAGGGTGACAGCTTGAGGCTCTGTCTCAAAAAAAAAAAAAAAAAGTGTTTCTTCTTCTATGTAGCCTTTTATAATTAATGTCCTGAAATTCTTTATGCCCTTGGGCCAGTTCCTTTGATTCCTGGCCGGAGATAAAGGTTACCCAAATGAGAACAAGCAGTGTTTAGAGACAGCGTACTATGTATCTTTAGGAGAGTCAGCTCCACCACTAACACCACTAGCACACCCACTTGCTTGCCTCTGGCAGAGATTTATAGGCAGACAGAGCGTGACCTGTGTGGGGAAGGAAAGGGAAGAGTCCTGATGGGAGGGTGTCATCTGCTTGGGGAAGCTGGAGGTGGGCTGACTACAGAGGGCCATTCTGTGTCCTGGGTGAGGGGGGTCACATTTGGCTCTCCTCCCACTAGCTCTAAGCTGGAAGCTGCAACGAAAATGAGAAAGCTGCAGTGGCTCGCATCTATAATCCCAGAACTTTGGGAGGCTGAGGCTGGAGGACAGCTTGAGGCCAGGATATTCCAGCTGCAGTGAGCTAAGATCATTGCCACTGCAGCCTGTGTGACAGCAAGACCCTGTCTCTTACAAAAAAAAAATCAAAACAGGAAAATGAGGGAAGCTTTTAATGCAGTCCTGCCCATCTGGGCCCAGTGGCTGCAGAGGTGTTGGGGGTCAGGCTGTCTAGGCTGGTTGCTACAAATGTGCTGGGTCAGGGCCTCGCCAGACTTAGATTCACAAAATCCCACAGCCAGGAATCTCTCCTGAATCATCTTCAGTCAAACCAAGAGGCTTTACAGACAAACTTTATTCAGTGACTTTGCAACAATTAACAATAACAACACTGCCTGTAATTATGCCAAAATCATAATAACTATTATTTTTATATTCCTGATAGTAATTATTACTAATACTACCACTGGTAAAAATCTTAGGACTGGTTCCCACACTCAACCACTCACCCTCAAAGCCCCATACCCCACTAAGCACCAAGATTCTCAGCTGTCACTTTCCAGCTGCTGGTCACCTCCCCCAGCCCCACCACCTGCTCCCTCACCTCTATTGCCCCAAAGGCAGGCTCTGTTATGCCCAGGCCATCAGGGAACCTAGCTGGAGAGCACAAAAGTGTCCTGGTTCACCTTGGGTTGAGTTTCTCAGCCCAGGACAGGCTGAGGGTGCCCACCTGGCCCAGAGCAGCTTCTGCTTCAGAGCTGCTGGTGGTCACAATAACAGCATGACCCTGATAGTGCAAGGAGGCCCTGGAAATTCTCCTCCTCTGTCTGCCAAAGAACATGATAGACAAACAGACACACACAACCTCCATATGCCCCTGCCATGTCTCAGAAATCTCCCCCAGAGGAAATTTCTGGGCACTTGTAAGCCAGTGAGAAGATTTACAACTTTTCCAGAAGGAAACCTTCTCCTCTTGTCTCCAAATGGGAAACTTCACTCTGTTTCTACTTTTATACTTATTTTTATGTTTTGTTTTTCAGTTTTAAAAAGAAGTTTAAACAATCAGACATTGAACTTGAAGAAGAAACTATCTAGCATTTCTCCCTCTCTCTTTTTCTTCCCTAAAGACAAGTTGCCCTACACAGAAAAGGTAAATTTTCTTGGTTTTACAAGAAGTTAAACACATTAAAAATTGTCCAGAAATGTATGCAAAGATTTTTACGATGTTGGATTTGATTCTGGATTTTGTTTGTTTCATGGTTTCTTTGTGCTTTTGGTAAAACAGTGAGAGCTAAGTAACCACTGGAATATAGAGATAAGAGCTGAGGGAGCAGCCCCAGTGGAAAGGGAGTCTCTTCACAGAACCATATTTTCTCACCCCTCTCCACTGGATGCCCATCAACACAAACCATTGTCATTCAGTAACATGCTGGGCACCTGCCCCACAAACTTTATGTGCAATAAAAGCAAAACTGCTGAGGAAGGAATACTCTACCATGAGAGTGTCTGCTTGGTCTGTAGGAGCAGAGTTCTCGGGTAATGCAGCAGTTCCTTTTCAGTAGACCCTCCTGTCTGCTGCTGCTGGAACACATCAGTCGTTGTGTCTTTGTCCTCCATTTCTAGCTATGCAGGTGAGTCTGTTTCACTGATTGGCCAACTATAAATGGGAATCTGATCTGCCTGCTACACAAACTCTGCCATTTACCACAGGCTTCCCTTCACCCCACTAGTGGTGCATCCCTCTTCCTCTTCAACTACACCCAGAGCCAACATGGCTACCTGCCACCTTGAAATTCATGGGATCGTTACTCTAAGTCTTTTTTGTTTTCCTGACTGCAATATTTCTTTCTTTCTTTCTTTCTTTTTTTTTTTTTTTTTTTTTAGACAAGAGTCTTACTGTGTCGCCCTCAGTAGAGTGCTATGGAGTCACAGCTCACAGCAACCTCAGACTCTTGGGCTTAAGTGATTCTCTTGCCTCAGCCTCCCAAGTAGCTGGGACTATAGGCACCCACGACAAGGCCCAGCTATTTTTTTGTTGCAGTTTGGCCAGGACCAGATTTGAACCCACCACCCTCGGTATATGGGGCTAGCACCCTATCCACTGAGCTATGGGCTCTGCCCTGCAATATTTCTTTATTACATCATCTTCTAGGGGTTGAGAGCTTAATCCCAATAAGGACACCAATACAAGCCAGATGAAGGATAATCAGTTTAGGAAAATGTAGTAACTAGTGCCGTCCACCTCCCTGTCCATTGCAGAGACAAAAGAGGATAAAAGGAAAGTAAAGGGCTCAGGGGCTACAGTTTTGACTTAGTCTCTGTGATCCTGGGCAAATCATTTCCCTTCTGCTGATGATGAATAAAAGGGCTGGACTGCCTGATCTCTAAAGTCATTCCCAACTCTATACCAAAACATTTTCAGAATAAGTGATTTCTGCTGCGGACTACAAAGCTAACTGGTCCACTCGGTCTCACTCTTGTCGCCCTGGGTAGAGTGCCATGGTGTCATAGCTCACAGCAACCTCAAACTCTTGGGCTCAAGTGTAGTTGAACTGATCAGAGACGCAGAGGCAGACACTGCACACAAAATGAATGTGAAAGGAAGACTGAGGTTTGCTCGGGCACTCAGTGACAACCCACATTTATTGGGTGTTTTTATACACACTGATCAAATAAAGGTATAGAAATAAAAAAAGGAATGAATAATGACGAAATAGCAAAAGCTACCATGTAAATTCTTTGTTCAGCACAGATGCTGCTGAATACATATATAGTTAATCTAAATCAAGGACAATTCGCTCAACACCTTGTTCAAAGCTTAACCACAATAGCGCCTGGCTGTCTGTTCTGATTAGTTCCCTAAAGCTTGAAAAATGACAATTTGCTAAAAAGAGAATAGGACAGAGTACCTCTTCCCATAACCTCTGCAAATGCCCAACCCCCAGCTTCAACCCTGAAAAAACCCTCCGGAAACATTCCTTTCTGTGAACATCTAACTGATTGTTCTTACTAGCCCAGGCATGTCCACAGAGAAAGAAGTTTTTCCATCTTAGGTCAACATTCCTTGGGAAGCACATGAGGCCATGTCACTTGCTTTGGTTGGGGGGCCGGTACCCCTCCATTTCCCCCTTCTTATTTATTAGCTTGCACTGCTGTCATAGCCAAAAAGACAGCAGCATTCCTATCACTGGTCCGTTTAGCTTGTATCAAATTTTTAATTATCATATAAAGAATAAACCCAATCAAACAAAATAAGAACAGAGAGCTGGCAGAAGTTCCAAGCAAAGTATGTATCTTATCAGTAGGATTCAATTGAGCTATTCTGAAATTCCTTTTAGAATTTCATCTCCATTAATTTGTTCCAATTTCTGCTCAAAAGTTGAGTATACTTGGTGTTGTAACTCAATTATATCAGCAGTCAAATTCTCATGATTCAACAAATGTTTTCTAACCTTACTCCATGGAAACAAAGTTTCATTATAAAACACAGGGGTAACACAATAAGAAGTTACATTCCAATCACATTTTAACTTT
>CAUYRH010060137.1:0-21677 GCA_963574655.1 Perodicticus potto | reverse complement strand
TGTCTCCTTCACTTTACACTTAGGACTAAATGTGGAACCCCCATTTCCTATGCCTAGGTCAATTTCTTGTGAATTTCCTAGGCCTCAATTCCATGAATGGACTGTATCCATTCATTGATACACTCGTTCACCTTGCCCCTGGCGGAAGGGACTGTATTCATTTGTTTCCTGGCCAAGGAACCCATGCACCTGTATATACCCTGAGGCTAGAGGCCTAGAGGAGGAGACAGGGAAAGACCGGGACAGGAACGGAGAGAGCATCTCTCTCCACACTTGAAATCTCTCCCTCTACCAGGAGCTTTGGTGTTTTTCTGTATTCTTTTCTGTAAATCAATTCTGTCTTACCACGGAGGGGTGGGGGGGGCGAAATAATGTAATGAAGAATAATAAAATACATATATTTAAAAAATAAAATAAAATGTCTATGAATATTATCAAAAAATGGATTATTATCTAGAATAAGTGGGGAACTCCTAAAATAGGAGTTCAAAGATAGGCCAACTACATGAATACACATTTATCCAAAGATGATAAACAAATGGCTAATTATCTCACATGTTAAGATGCTTAACACCACTAATTTTTAGGGAAATGCAAACCAAAACCATGATGAGACACCACCTCACACCCTTTAGTATGGCTACTATTAAAACAAAACAAAACAAAACAAAAAACAGAAAGTGACAAGCATTGGCAAAAATAGAATAAATTGGAAATCTGTGTACTGTTGGTGGAATTGTAAACCCATTGTGAACAGATGGTTATTCTTAAACATTAAAATAGAATTGCCATATCTGGGTACATACTCAAGTATTAAAAGCAGGATATTAAAGAAATATTTGTACACCCATGCCCAGACTTATGTTCAGAGCAGCACTATTCAGAATTGCTAAAATGTGCAAGGAAAGTGTAACGTATAATGTTGTAATGTTATTCAGCCTCAAAAAGGAAGGGAATTCCGCCATATGCCACAACACAGGTGAACCTTGAGGAAATCATGGTATGTGAAATAAGTCAATCATAAAAGACAGATACTATATTATTTTTCTTATACAAGGTACTTAGAGTAGTCAAAATTATAGCCACAGAAATTAAAATGGTGGTTTCCAGGGTTAATGGGAAAGAAGTAAGGGAAATTATGTTTAATAGGACCAGACTTTCAGAAAGGATTTTGGAGATGGATGGTCGTGATGGTTGCAAAATAATATGACATATTGAATACCATTTAAATATACACTTAAAATGGTTAAGTTGGTAAATTCTTTCTTTTCCTTCCTTCCTTTCTTTTCTTATTTAATTAATTAATTAATTTTTATTTCAGATTAATATGAGGGTACAATTAGGTTACATTGTTTGTGTTTGCTGGGTAAAGTCCAAGTTTAGTTGAGCCCTTCATCCAGGAGGTATGCAATATACCCCTGCATTGTACCCATCAGCTGGGAGCTTACCAATGCCCCTCCCTCCTCCCTTCCCTCTTTTCCATCCTCCCTTCTTCCCCCCACTTGAATTTAATTCTGTTTTTCTCTTGTGTAAGCATGTAGTTATTCATCTACTGGTTTCATATTAACATTGAATACATAAGATACTTGCTTTTCCACTCATATCAATTTAGTAAGAAGAATGTTCTTCAACTCCATCCAGGTTAATACAAAAGGTAAAAGGTCTCCATCTTTTTTATGGTTGGATAGTATTCCATGGTATACACATACCACAGTTTATTCATCCATGTATGTGTTGATGAGCACTTGGGTTGATTCCTTATCTTGGCAATTGTGAATTGAGCTGCAATAAATATTCTAGTGCAAATGTCCTTATAAGCAAAATGATTTTTTTCTTCTGGGTAGATAGCTAATAATGAGATTATGGGATTGAATATAAGGTCTGCTTTGAACTTTTTGAGGATTCTACATACTTCTTTCCATAGAGGCTGTATTAGTTTGCAATCCCACTAGCAGGGTTCCCTTCTTTCCATAATCATACCAGAAATCTGCAGCTTTGGGACTCTGTGATGTAGGTTATTCTCACTGGAGTTAGGTGATATCTCAGGGAGGTTTTTATTTGAATTTCTTTGGTAATTAGGTATGATGAGCACTTTTTATGTGTTTATTGGCCATTCATCTATCTTCTACAGAGAAAGTTCTGTTCCTGTCTGTTGCTCACTGACAAACAGAATGTTTGCTCTTTTCTTGTTGATGGGTTTGAGTTCTCTGTAGATTCAAGTTATCAGCCCATTGTCAGATTCACAGCCTACAAATATCTTCTCCTACTCTAAAGGTTGTCTGTATGCTTTAGTCGTTGTACCCTTAGCTGTGCAGAATCTTTTTAGTTTGATCATGTACCATGCATTTATTTTTGGTGTTGCTATGACTGCCAAGGGGGTGTTCTTTATAAAATATTTTCACAGGCTGATATCTTCAAGAGGTTTTCCCAGACTTTCTTCAAGAATTTTTTGCATTTTTTTGTGTCTTAAATTTAAAACTTTTATCCAGTGTGAGTTGATTTTTGTAAGTGGTGAGATAAGTGGGTCAACTTTCAGTTTTCTGCACATGGCTAACCAGTTCTCCCAGCACCATTTATTAAATAGGCTTATAAAAGATCAGATGGCAATATGTGTCTGGTTTCATCTCTAGGTTCTCCATAGATCTATATCTCTATTTTGTGCCAGTACCATGCTGTTTTTATCACTGTTGAGTCGTACTATAACTTGAAGCCTGGGACCATCATGCCTCCAGATTTGTTTTTATTTATTACCATTGCATTGGCTATTCAGGTTTTTTTCTGGTTCCCTATGAAACAAAGTACTATTTGTTCAAATTCATCAAAGTATGACAATGGTGCTTTGATGGGTATCACATTAAACCTGTGAATTGTTTGGGGTAGTATAGACCTTTTTATAATGTTGTTTCTTTCTCGCCATGAGCCTGGTATATTCTTCCATTTGTTAACATTTTGGGGTGTCTTTTTCCTCAGAGTTTTATAGTTTTCTCTGTAGAGATTCTTCCTGTCCTTTGTTAAGTATCTTCTCAGGTATTTCATTTTCTTTGAAGCTGTTGTGAAAGGTATTGTATGTTTGATTTGATTATCAGCTTGGCTGTTCATGGTGTAGATGAAAGGTACTGATTTGTGGACATTGATTTTATATCTTGAGACATTACTGTATTTTTTGATCAATTTCTCAAGCCTTGTGATTAAGTTCCTGGTGTTTTCTAAGTATAGGAACATACATTAGCAAAGAGTAAGAGTTTAATCTCATCTTTCCCCATTTGAATAAAATTGATATTCTTCTCTTGCCTGATTGCATTGACTAGAACTTCAAACACTATGTTGAATAAGAGTGGTGATAGTGAACAGCTTCACAAGGGTATGTGGAAGCAAAGATGAATCCAGAGTAAGTGTCAACTATAACATGAATAAAAGAGTTTTCCAAATGATGGGAAATGAGTAGCATCCATTTGCCATATTTGATCAGGTAATAGGCCACGTGGATTTACACTGAAGTGAAGAATAGGGAGCTATTGTGGGCAAGAAGGGCAATTTTTTACTACTTGGCGAGCTGCTTCATGAGTAAGATGAAATTGACCATGGAGGGCAGTGGCATTTTGATGATGAATAGCATGAGATAATTCAGTGGAGGACTGAGAAGTTATGGAAAAAGATGAGTGTGTTTATCAGCTAAAGCATTGCCTTGCGCTAATGGACCTGTAAGAGAAGAATGGGCTTGGAGGTGGCCTACAAAACATTGTCCTGGGTGTGCACAGGTAAGTTTCTGTAGATGAAGAAATTGATTAAATAAATATTCATCTATCATATGCCCAATAAGAGCTGTTTCAATAGTGGCTAAAATGCCTACTAAATATTTGCTGTCAGTGTAAATGTTAAAAGAAGTCTGGGAGAAGTGAGTGAAAGCTATAATAACAGCATGTAGTTCCACACATTGAGCTGAGTTCCACACGTTCAGTGAAAACATCATTGTCAATGACCATACTTCTAATACCTGAAGTAGAACCATCTGTGAAAATGGTATAGACCTGAGGGATTGGTTGGGAAACAATAGTAGAAGGAAAAAGAAAAGAAGTGATGGAAGAAAACTGAACAATTTTATCTGGTGGGTAATGACAGTTCACTTGGCCAGTGAAATTAGCAAAGGCAGTTTGCCACCGAGAGGATATTTCCCAGAGCCACTGTTGTTGGTCAGCAGAATAAGGGACAATGATAAATGAGAGGTCATGTTATAGGAATTGCCAAAGTCGTCAGTGATCTTTAAGAATTAAAGCAGCAGTCATCTAATTATAAGGAGTTAAAACCCTTTTTGGTGTTGCACAATAAAGCAGTGGGAATATGAAAAGCAGGGAAAATTAGTAGAAAGACTGTAAAGTTGGGATCAACGTGGGTAAGTTGTGCTTGTTGTAGGACTCTCTCTACTTCAGTTAGGGCTCTGATTGCTGCAAGAGTTAAAGAACAGGAAGAAGGATGAGTTAGAACTTAAAATAACATCAAAAAGGGGCTTTAAATCTCCAGTAGTAAGTTTTAAGCCAATTAATATTTACTAGCAACTGCTGAAAATCATTTAAAGTAGTGAGTTTGTTGGTGCGGATTTGAAGTTTTTGCTGTCAAATTTATTAAATAGGCTTATAAAAGATCAGATGGCAGTATGTGATTGGTTTCATCTCTAGATTCTCCATTCTGTTCCATAGATCCTTAACTCTATTTGTGCCAGTATCATGCCGTTTTGATCACTATAGAGCTGTAGTATAACTTGAAGTCTAGGACCATGATGCCTCCAGATTTGTTTTTACTTATTACAATTGCATTGGCTATCCAGGTTTTTTCTGGTTCCCTATGAATCAAAGTACTATTTGTTCCAATTCTTCAAAGTATGATGATGGTGCTTTCATGGGTATTGCATTAAACCTGTAAATTGTTTGGGGTAGTATAGACCTTTTTACAATGTTGTTTCTTCTTCACCATGAGTCTGGTATGTTCTTCCATTTGTTAATGTTTTCTGGTATCTTTTTCCTTAGAGTTTTGTCTGTTCTCAATCAGTTTACCTAAATAAGAAAAAGGAGGAACACTTTGTATTTTTTTGGAGTTATACATAACCTATAAACTGTTTATGCATTCTGAAGATGAGAGAGGATGATTGTTAATATAGAAGAATCAGGGTAAGAAAGGAGAATATCATTCACATAATGGACAATGTCAGCAGTAGGATTGACATAAAGTGGGGCTATTAGCCATCCCTTAGGGAAGGACTGTCCACTGATGTTATGCAGAAGTTCTGAAATTCATATTGGGTAAACTGAAAGCAAAATGTTTAAAATCAACAGGGTGAAATGGGATAGTAAAAAAAGCAATAGTGCCATGGAATAGCTGTTGGGGATGGAATTCTTATAATTTCCAGGGTTTTAGTAATGGCTCTAAAGTTTTATATACAGAACTGGTAGGGAGAGGTAAAAGTTGGGTAATTTTCATATCAGCAGATACAGTGATGATATTTTGAGTAGCATAAGCTATAACTCTTATTTCTTTTACATAAAATGACTTTCCGTAGGTAAACTACTGTGTCCTAAAAGAAGTCCCACAGTATTTTTACATATTGGGCTAGCCTGAGGGCCCATTTCTGTTGGTGGGACTGAGGTCCAATCCTGTGCTGTCTTTGGTGGCTCTGAATAGTTGGGAAACAAATAGACATTGCCCCTGCCATAGACGGACCGGGGCTGGCCTTTTGACCTGTTTCCCGAAATAGGATTTCCAAGTAACTGATTTTTGTTCTGTTTGAAGTTAGGTTAATAATACTCTTGGACCTGTTAATGTTCTAATTAAAGTCCTTGAAGTTTGTTTTTAATTTCTAAAGTAATTTTCTTTTGTAGGACAACTTTGAATTCAGTTACTATTGAAGACACCTTCTGAGGTGAATTAAAAAGATAGTTTTTGAATGAATTAAAATTATTACTGATAATGTATACTAAGGCCAATATTTTATAATATTGGAATATATATGTGTAATTTATAGAAAATTAATAACTTCATATTAGATAATATTTTTATACATTCTTAATATATCAAATAAGCTTAATGTCTTTCTGAGACTTTTAGTGGTCTTAATATTTTAAAAGGACTAAATTTAGAGTTGCCACATTCTTTTTTATCTAATTTTTCTAACTTTTAAAAAATCATTTATCATAAAATAGGATTACAATGTACTTTGAAGTTAATTATTTAATTGGCTAAACCGATAATTATGAGGTTTAAAAGGTAAGAATCTTATCTTTTGACAAAGACTCAGTTTAAACAAACAAATCATTACATTTTACAAATTAGAAACACTTTATGAGACATAATATTGATACAGGATTTTCCCACTTGGGACTAGACAGGGAATCCCCATTTTTCAGATATCAGACTCCCATCTCCAGGTACAAACCCTCTGAGCCCCAGCAAGGTCATGAACAAAGCAGCCTGAAACCTTTTGGATGGCTCCACCCAGCAAAAGAAACATATACCCTAACCCTCTCCCTACAACCAAAATTGTAAATAACTAATAAGTTTACCCTAAGGGAGAGGCTGTATTCATTTGTTTGTTAAAATATCTATTTAGTTTATAAAGGTATTTTTCCATTACCAAATTCTGGCTAAAATTTCTTTTAGAGCCAATATTTTTGCCTAGACAAAGGACTTATGCAGGAGATTTCCAACTAGAAGCCTTTTTCCTGTGCCAAAAGCTCTGGTGCTTTCGACTCCCTCTGCATGCCCCTCTGTCAGGAAAATGTAATTTTATTAGTAATCTCTGGCCCATGGGCTCAATTCTCATGTCTCTAAGGACTCACTGAAGAAAGAAATTTTGGTAACAAAGTCATGACACAGTCATCTTTTCTGATGTTTTTTTATTGTCCTCCTTAATCTTACATGGCCATGTGGCCACCAAGCCACTAAAGCCACTATTATGTGGCTTTCATAATAGTCAGGGAGCAAAGCCCCATTAGAGAGAAGGGGCCCACGTGAGCTAGACTGAAAGCTCTATAGCTCTTGGCCCAAGCATGGGGAACACATCCTTAGGCCTTACCATAGTCATCTTTCTAAATGACAGTATTCAGAGGCTTAATATCAAGAATATAAGTTCACTGTAAAATTCAGCAAAATCTAGAAATGCTAGAGAAGTAGCGGTTTTGTTGCAGGAAGACAAGGCCCAACAGAGAGAAAGAGCACCTCAACACCACGTTTATAAGAGGAAGGGCTTTATTCACCAGCTGGGAGCTTACAGCATAGAAGAATTCCAAATGGCTGTGCTCCCTGTCTGGCTTGATCTTTCCCTTTTTATGGACAGTCAAAAAGTTCCACCCCACAGGTACCCTCCTCATTGGCCAGTTTGAATCAAACAGGAGACACTATTCCAGCCCCTACAGAACTACAGGATTTCACAGAACTTGGAAATTTCCAAGTTCCAGGAAGTGAAGTTTACAAATTCCTAAGGGCTGAGTCACCATGGAGAGGACCTTGCAGGTGTATCCTTGTGGTCTCCTTGAGAAGACTGGTTCTCCTAGACCTCATCCTTCTCGGGTGTCCTATCTCAGTTCTATAATCTTTAAACATTTGAACTTTAACAATAGGTTTAAGATTAATTTTATCTGTTAAAGAATAGTAAAGTCACTTGAATAAGAAGGAATTTGAGTTTTTTGTTTTTCTGATGTTAGTTAATGTAAGTGCTTACACCATCTTTTTGCCAATTAGAGCTCATTATATATTTTGATTATGAAATGTAGGCACATGACATGTACAGACACAAACATAGAGACAGACATACAGACTTCGTTTGCTGGCTTTTAAACATTTTTATACAGATTATTAATTTTTAATTACCTAATTTATGTATTTTAGCAATTCAGTTAGGTTTAACACACAACAAATATAGAAACACTAAATTTCTTGAGAACAAAATTAGAACTAATGAGAATTAAAGTTTTCAGTGCACAACCAAACTAAAGTAGATAGACCACAGTGATTGGGGACAATGGGTGTGTGAGAGCAGAGCCTCAAGAGGCCCAGGGGAAATCTCCTGGCAGTGCTGCTAGGAGTGTTGGAGCAGTGCACTCCCAATCCCACCCGTCCAGGTGACCACTAGGCTTCTCCAGCAGTACATAGCACTTGCTGGAGTAGTATAGGGATCCCTTCATGGTCACCTTTTAATCAAACTATTAATTGAGTTGGAGAATTGAATCTTTTGAGAATTTTTATCTTAAATAGGAAATGAGTATTTTTGTTTGTAATTTTTCAAAAGTGTTTATAGGCTTGAAGAACAATTTAGGCCTCCTAGCCAGGAGTTGAAGATGCCACAGAGGCTAATTCTTTGAATTTTGGCAAAGGAGGGTATGAAGAGAAGGAAGACAAAACAGATTTAGGTAATTCCAGTCATAGTTACTAGCCCAGAAGGGTCTGTGTCTGCATCTGAGATGGAAGAGGAATGTTCCTTTTCGTACTCTCATTCCTCATCTTGTAACTCTTGTTGGAATTCAGGGGGAAAGGGTTTTACTGCCAGAGCAGAAGGTACACAGATTGAAAAGGGGGGCATCCCTCTTCATAGGAGTTGGGGTCTAAACAGTCTCGAATTAGTTCCCAAAGAGGAAAGGCATCAGTGGGAAACCAAGAAGGACCATGGGTTGTATAATGAGAGCTTAGTTTCTCTCCTACTTTATTCCAAGGTGCTGCATTGACTGTGCTTCCTCAGGAAACCAAGCACAAGTTTCTAGAACAAATTGGAGAAAGCAGTCTAATTGATTAATATGAACACAACAGCCCCTAGTTTTTAGCATAGATTTGAGCATTTGAGTAAAGGGTTCTTGCTCTTGAGAGCCTGCCTGCCCCATAATTTGTTACTTCCAATGAAAACTACTCCCTTACATACAAAAATTACTTATCAACTGTGCAGTTTCACTTCTTCATCCTCAAGGGGGCTTCCCTCTCCTGCATGTACCTACTATTCCGTACTCTGGTCCCTATTGGGTGCCACTTGTCGCAAACCAATGTGGCAAAGGGGAGCGAACCAGAGTGGAATTGGTGGGGAATGAGGAAAACACAGCACAAGAGAAGACACGGAACAAAGGATGGGACTAGGACTGACTGAGTTGATGGCTACAGCCAGCCCTGAAGCACAAAATCAGCTTTATTTTATAGTATGTTTATAGGGTTGTGTGTGGGGGGGGGCGGTGAAGTAACAGACAAAATGGGAAAGTAGCATAAACAAAAGACAGTTTGGGTTTTATAGTACCATAAGAAAATGTAAATGACTTTAACAAAGACAAACCATCTTGTTAATGGTTTCTGCTCAACTTCATTAACATACGACAAGAAGTAAGAAGGGTAAGATCACAAGGATCTCAGCATAGTTGACAGAATAAAGGAAGAACTATGTGCCTTAGTGGTTACTACTCAACTTTGTTAGCATATGACAAGGAGAAAGAAGGGAGAGATCTCAAGGATCTCTGCACAGTTAACTATAGGAAGAAAGGGCTACAGACTTCTGGCAGAGGGAGCGGGAAGAAAGGAAAATGGCTGTTTGGGAATGCAGAAGCAGCAGTTGGAGGTTTATTCTCTGAATGTTCCCCAGGCTGTGAGGACTCTGCCGTCTCATAGCCTGCTCTCTACACCCTCCAACCTCACCATGATACTGCAAAAGCTGCTCAGTTTCTACTTACCTCTAATGAAGGGACTGTAAAAATATAAAAGACTATAGCAATAATGTTTTACATCTTAGAGTTTTATTTCTTCCATACCCAAGTAAGCCTGGGGAGCTCTCATTGCCCTCTATCCACCACTGTCCCCTACCCTTCACAACAAGAAGAAACATTTGCTTTCACTCTGCAGCTTGGCGAGTCTACGCCTTGGCAGCTGACTTGTAGTGCGTTAGCGTGCGGGCAGAGGGGTCCGTGGCAGTGATCCACTTGGGCATCCAGTAATGGGTTAGCCAGTCGGCCCGGCCCGGGTAGTGGCGTTCAAAGATCTGACGGTAGTAATAGCCTTCTTTGGTTTTTGGAGTATTAAAGGGAAATTTCTGAGCTGCATTTGCCATCATTGTATCATCAACCTGTAAAAGAGCAAAAATGGTCTTTTACGTGGCGTGGAAATACTTATATTTAATCTGGTTTCATAAAGTGAACCAAAAACTTTAAGCTAAGGCATGGCTGCAAATTGTACCAGACCTTTTGAATAACGTATTGCTTAGATTCTAAGAAAATGAGATTCTGAGAAAATGCTAAATTAGATTCTTAGAAAACGCTAAAATATCCACAACATACGTAGCTACAGTAATTTTCTTCATTTTGTTGAGATGGGTTCTCACTATTCTGGTCTCAAAGTCCTGGCCTTAAGTGACCCTCCTACCTTGGCTTCCCAAAGTGCTGGGATATAGGTGTGAGCCACCTTTAAAAACATTCATGTGCATATTTCTAATACTTGGTGGCTCTGACGTTTTAATCATTTGTGCCTCTTTATATGTGATACCCAGCAGACGCCCAAAAATGTGTTAAAAGAAGGTCAATGGTGATTAGTCTTCTCTCTTTCAATTTCAGATATTACTTTATAATCCTTCATGCTACTTAATTCTTATAAAAGAAGATAGGCCACAGGAACTGTGAATCTCTCTTACAGATAGAAAATATTCAAACTAAATACAAAATGAGTAGCTAAGGACAACTCTGCATCCACATTATCCCATCCTGAAAATGTGTTTTCAAGACATCCCACCTGATGTTCAACATATTCCTGTAAAATCTTGAACCAGGAATTCTTTATTGAGGTTATTCCATCGCTGAATGCTTCTTTTGGTCGCCAGAGAATCTCTTTAGGTATCAGATTGGAGTCCTCAAACGTCTCTCTCAGGAGGTGTTTTTCTATCCCATTCTGATGTGAAAAAAAATAAAAGGAACTTCTGAATAAAAGGAACATCAATAAGAGTTGAAAATATAAACTAGTAGCAATGGCCAGTTTTTATCTTGAGTTGATTTACCTACCTTTGGAATCCTCATTTCTGGTGGCAGAGACAAGTAATAAGAAGAAAAACGATGATCCAGAAATGGGACTCTCAGTTCAAGGCTTAAAGCAGTAAAGAAGAAAATCTAAATCAAAATGGATGTTTAGTACCTGTCAGTTTAGAGTTTAAAGCAATGCAACCAGATTCTAAGTGATAATAAGATTATGAAGTTACGTTTACAAGCCTCCAAATGACTGCTCTCCACTAATGAACAAATATAAAAATCTTCATTCAAAATAACATATCTGTATATTATCTGACATGAGGGGTGGAAGTGTTTGAGACTATTTGCTTTCCTTTCTAAAGCAGTAGAATGCAGGGGACCAGGCACGGTGGCTCATGCCTGTAATCCCAGCACTCTAGGAGGCTGAGCAGTTGCCTGAGAGTTTAAGGACAGCCTGAGCAAGAGTGAGAAACCCATCTCACTAATGCCTGGTTAGGAAAACATATGCTCACTAATGCCTGGTTAGGAAAAAACTAACCAGGCATTGTGGAGGATGTCTATACTCCTAGCTACTCTGAATGCTGAGACAAAAGGATCACTTGAGCCCAAGAGTTAGAGGTTGCTATGGGCTATGATGCCACAGCACTCAACCCCAGGGTAACCCAGTGTGACTCTGTCTCAAGAAAAATAAAATAAAATAAAAAATAAAGAAAACAGTAGAATTCATATCCCAAAAAGCAGAAAAAGTTAGGAAACATGAGTGACCCAAACATTAAGAATGTCGCTTGCCTGGACCTTTCTGGCTCAAAGTTTTTTCTAGTGAGACAATTGTAATGACAATGCAGTATCTTTTTTTATCTAACTGATAAATAATTCACATACAACATGTGATATAAACAAACATGTGATCATCAAATGCCATATATCATCTGTTCCCTGACTCCTAGTGACTCTGGTTAGGCTAAGATAAGCAGATAGGATAATGACCAAGATTCAATTCATTCCCCAAACCTATATAAAATCATTTGCTAATCTAAGTATGATTCAGTAGAGGCAACTAAAACATTTAACTTAGGTTGTTTATTATGCACAATAAAAGTCTTCGATTCTCCGACATGATCAGCTAAAACATGAAAACTATAGCCAACTAGAAATAATACCAAAAAACCCTGGTTTCTTTCTTTCTGGCCCCAGATGTTCAGTACTTCTTATGTGGAGTTCACAATCTTTACTTCTTTTAAATAGCTGGAGCAGTCTTCCCTCTTGGTTGTTTAGATGTGAACGGAAGATGGTTACACTTTTTTTTTTTTTTTTTTGGTTGTTATGCTTCAGAGATGAAGAAAACCCCACCTAAAACAACCTATAGCAGATCTCTCCCCATTACCAAGATAACGCTTTTAATTTAGCCTAATTCTTTTGGTGCTAAGAGACAAGTTTCATTTTCTCTATAAAAAAACTTTGTAACATACAGCCAACTGAAAAGAAAACACAAATCAGCCAGTGAGCTACTCCTTGTTGGGTATTTTTGTTTTTGTTTATAATTGCTTCTTAAAATACCACGTTACCCGTGGGCAGCAGTAGTGCGATCTGCGCGAAGAACATCAAACAGATAGAGTTCCTTCAGAAGCCGCTCGCTCTCCTCCTCGGCTTTTTCAGGAGAAGGAGCCTGTTGTACAAACAAATAGCTGAGCTGAAGTTCTAAAACACCAACAGCTCTGCTTTTGGCACAAAAAAACAGTTTTTATTTCTCGCATTTACATATATTCCAACGTTAACTGTGGATAAGGTAAAAAGCTAAACAAGAGGAGGGAAGGAAGTAAATGACTAAACAGAGGCAAGCAATCCTTTATAAAACACCCTCCCTCCCACCAAAACTGGGGGGGTCAGAACAAGCAAAATGAACACTCTGCCTGAGGCCCTAATTCTATGGGGGGGAGGGGATTGAGAAATGGCAGAAAGATGATTCTCATGCTTCATGGCTTTTTTTGTTTTTTTTTTTTTTGCGGTTTTTGGCCAGGGCTGGGTTTGAACCCGCCACCTCCAGCATATGGGGCCGGTGCCCTACTCCTTTGAGCCACAGGCACCACCTATGCTTCACGGCTTTTAAAGAAAAGGTATCTGACATTGTTAAGACTTCTGTCTTCTCAAAGAAATGCAAAGCATACACCATCAGGTTTCCTCTGATTAACTCACATGACACTCAAAAAAGTTACCATTATACTGAAAAGAGCAGAAGATATAAAACAGCCAAATCATTCATTTTTTTCGTAATACAGCATAAATAGCCTTCCACTTCCAAGTGCTTACCTTGTGAAAATATATGTAACCCTGCGTAAGTTCATCTGATCCCTCTCCAGAGAAGACAACCACACTGTCTGTATTCTTCCGAATATACTTGGAAACTAGATACATACCTTAAATGAGAGAAATGAATGTCAATGTCAATATAACCCTCCACCAGAAATGCTTTTTATTTGGTTTTCAGGAACATTATAAACTTCACTACTATACTGGACTTCATATTAAGACATAGTAGTTTCTAAAACAATGACTTTATGAACCATTTATATGTACTTAATTCAAACTTTATACTGTAGTAGGAAAACTGAGGCAGACAGAAGACTCCAGGCACCAGGTGAAGCAGCGAGTTTATTTCCAGCCAGGAGACCCGGCGGACTAGTACAGTGTCCTAAAAACCGAGCCCACCAACTTAATCTCTTGCCTTTCTTTTATACAACTTAATCTCTTGCCTTTCTTTTATACATGTTTAGGGCTAGGGTGCACATGAGAGTCGTGAAGGATGTGAGAGATGTGACAGACGTGAAAGTCTTGAGACTCAAGGGAAGGTCAGGTTGGTCCGCGCCCCTGGTACCGGACGAGCTACCTGTCTTCAAAGGCCAGGAAAGGTTAAAGAAGTTACAAGGTTACTTCCAGCACCTACCAAGGGAAGGGCATACAGATAACACAGACATCTGCTGCAGCAGAGGTAGGAGTGTTACAGACTGTTTGGCTAATGCCTATACAGAGTGGCCAGGACAGATCTTTAGCTCTGCTTTTACTCTCTTGCCTCAATACTGCTGCAATAAAATAGCCCAGAACCATTCCATAATTGTATAAACAGATTTTAAAATTCTAGTGTTTTTAGACATACAGCAGCCATCTCAAAACTTTACTGAACTGAATAATGACCCAGGTGTCTAAAAATCAGGCCTTTCACCCTGGTATTACTACAAAAATAATGATGATGATGATGGTTTTAGTAGTTTAGTTTTAATTCTGTGGGCCTTTTTGTCTTTTGCCACTCCCCACTTACTAGACTTCACCAATAACTGAGGATACTACATAAGTTATTAAAACATGCCCACTTGGTTCCCGCTTCACATCCCTCTAAGCCCAGGCTTTCTTCTCCACCTTCTTACTATCATCACCACACCTGGAGAGCCTTTTTAGACCTTTTTTTCCTTATCCCACTTGCACCCCATGAATTTCAATACAATAGATATTCCGTTTATGTGCTTATTTACTATGATGCTTTGGTGGGCCATAAAGCCTTGTAATAACTAAGTTTCTTTTATCCTCCAAGGTAGTTCCCCTGAAAGAGGAATATCTGAACTAACTAACATGTAAAGGCTCAGTCTGATTTGGAGTATGCTTCCAATCTCTGCACGTATCTACAGGACAAAACTTGCATTGCTGCAAATCGATAAGTTGTATGACGAAATATTTGCCAAAATACATCTACAGTGAGCACTCCTTACTGAAAATGATTATAATGTAGACCTATTTTGCCATTTTATACGGACTTTAGATAGCCCTAGATAATATAGGTAGCCCCAGAAGCTTTATACAGAGAAGTGGGGGAGGGGCAGAAAACCTTATAGTTCTTTAGAGAACTACAAGCCACGATACCATAAATACGGAGGCTGAACTGTGTATTTATTGTTCTCTTCACTCCAAAGAGATTCAAGAAATTCTTAAATGGTCTTAAAAGATTAGTAACATAAGAATGTAACTGATATTCTCTCTTGAATAATGGTTTTTAAACCACTGCTTGAAACAATATTTTTCAAACCTTATATTTCTCAGTATTAAGAAAACTTTTTCACTATCACAAAATACTTACCTACTGAAGCACGAACTGTTGTAATGTCATAAGTTTCCAAGGAGAATATGACTTCATCCAGAGCCTGAATGCCTTCCTCAGAGTTAAAGAGGACTTCATGGTGTTCACTTCCAATATGATTTGCCACCTGATTGGATAAAGAAATATCCACATACTTGTTAAAGAAAAGAACTACCTTTGAAAAAGAGAAAATAAAGCAGGACAGAGTTCAAAAAGCATTAAAAATTAACAACAGAGAAAACTAACAAGGCAAAAAAGGGGCAACGATTTTATGGGCCACTACCTACAAGCCCCACCCAGCGAGGTTCCTTTGTCTGCCCCAGTCTCTCTGTCTTCCACTCAACTTGAATTTCCCGTCTGCTACCCCCATACCAAGGCTTTGGCCATTCTCCCAATCAGCACCTGTTTTACCCCAACTACTTCATCTATCTCCAGCCCAACACAATCTCTAAAATTGTCTCCTTTTGGCCCTTCTGAAATGTCTCATTTATATCCAGGGTATTATTCCTATATAGAATGGCCCCACCCCTCATTCCGCTCCCTTTGATTATTTGGATTCTGTCAGCAC
Organism: Perodicticus potto; assembly: GCA_963574655.1. Taxonomy (NCBI): domain Eukaryota; kingdom Metazoa; phylum Chordata; class Mammalia; order Primates; family Lorisidae; genus Perodicticus; species Perodicticus potto. The sequence goes on along the minus strand of CAUYRH010060137.1, from coordinate 6,019 downwards.
TGATCATATTGCATTGGTAATATTCTCTTATCTATTCTTCAAAAGTTCTCCAAAGTAGGAATCAGGTCTCCTGCTCACTGCATATGTACAAGGTCTCCTCTGCCCACATTTCCAAATACAGTGCTTTATAAGAAAACAAAATATAACAACAGCTAAAAGACATTAAGGATTTAGTGCACGCTCAGTTCTACCCTACTTAATATGACTAATATCATTTCTCCTGAAAACTATCCCATAGAAAACTATCCCAAACTATCTGCACCACTCCCATCATGTAAATGAAAATACTGGTAGAACTAAGATTTGAAACCTGAAGGCAGGCTGCAATTGTAAGCACCACACTACGCCTTTACTTTGGAAAGGAAAAAATTATTACCATAAAGGCTTTGTGAAGACTGCATAGGTCATAAAAGATATTATAAAGTAACTAGAGCACAGTACACCACGCAGGGGATAGTCAACAGGCACGCATTCCATTCTAATACATTTAATTTAAAACAATTACCTGAGTCAATACAGCAACAGAGGGAGAATCATCAGTTATTGATTCGATTTGCATTACAACAAGAAGTCCATTCTAACTACATACCACAGAACGGGCAGGGACAGCACCTTACCTTTCTAGCTGCCAGTAAATCAGGGCTGTCTTCCATGCCAATTGCAAAGGTCTGGAGAGTGTATTGTACTTGGGTCTCTTTTAGCTGCTTCAACAGAGTGGCAGCCACCAAGCTGGAGTCCAAGCCTCCTAAATGCAAGCAGGCAAGTATACTAGTTTTGTGCCTTGCGTAAGACAGGAGAAAGTATGGTATCTTACATATTCCTTGTTAAACACCATGATCACAGTTTTAGCATTTAAAATCCCCAAGTTTTGTAAACTGAAATCAAGTGTAAAATGAGTAAAATAACACATAATCTGTGATAATGGGAGTGGTATTTGAATTGGTTAAAATTCACTACACAGAATTCTAAAGAATATTTACTAGTAATAGCATAATTTTCAGTTACACTATTACTACTGAGAGAAGATACCCGAGAAGAGTGAGGTCTGGGAGAACAGGTTTTGTCAAGGAGAGCACAAGGATACACTTGCAGGATCCTCTGCATGGTGACTCAGCCCTTAGGAATTTGTACCTTCCTGGAACTTGGAAATTTCCAAGTTCTGTGAAATCCTGTAGTTCTGCAGGGGCTGGACTAGCATCTCCTGCTTGATTCAAACTAGCCAAGAAGAAGGGTACCTGTGGGGTGGAACTTCTTGACTGTCTATAAAAAAGGGAAGATCAAGCTAGACAGGGAGCACGGCCATTTGGGATTCTTCTATGCCATAAGCTCCCAGCTGGTGAATAAAGCCCTTCCTCTTATAAATGTGGTGTTTGGGTGCTCTTTCTCTCCGTTGGGCCTTGTCTTCCTGCAACACTATGAATACTAAATGTAGCTTCTAAACAACTTTTTAATCCTACAGTGAAGGACAGATTAATGCAGTAAACAGTTTATAGTCAAAACCAAAGAGATGGCTTCAAATCATTTCATTTAAACACACACTAAATATAATTAAGATTTTTAATTGACTATACCTGACAAAAGACAGCCAATCCTTCTGTCTGTCATTAAACGCTTCTTAACAGCATTGTTGAAAAGGATTCGGAGGTTACCCTTCACATTTTCTATCTCAAAACCTATAAACACAGAAAGTAAATGAAACAGCTCTGAGAAGCCTGGGCTGACTTAGTAATTTAAATGAAATTCACATTCATCAACACCTATCAGGACACCATTTGCTCAACAGGGAAGTCTGCCAAACCTTAACATGCTACCTCTAAAATGAAGTGGGAAATTGGTCCTGAAACCAAAACCATGCAAATGGTGTGAGAGTATAACCTTATTCCTCTGGGGGACAGGGACAGAAGAATTAGGTCAGAGGGTGCTAGTTACCTGGGAAGAGCTTCTCCACGTTGTCATAAAGGGCATGCAGAGGTTCGTCCCTACAATGATGAAATTTAACCATTTCCACTGATGCAACTTTGCCATTTGGCTTTAAATCCAAAACTTCATAGTGACCCGGAAGAAAAGGCTCCACTTTTAAAAAAGGAGCCGTGGAGTGCTTCAATGACACAAGACCTATGAATTCAGAAAGATACCTTTATTCAAATTAGGGAATACTTCACAATAATTTGCACAAATTTGTTAATACCTTTCCCTTCTCATTTGTTTTCCCTTTTAAATACAAATACATGCCTATCATATAATCAAAATAGAGAAACAATTAAGCCTTTCCAAAGCCTTACCTTCTATGTGTGAGAGTAGAAGCTGCACAGAAACAAACAGCAAGATTACACTGATTTTTAGTAATTCAAAGTAATTGAAACTCTCCAGTATTCAATTTCTTATCCCTTGCTAGTATTTCTAATCAAGAAAATCTATTTAAGCAAACAAATGTATAGGGGGTTAAGTAAGAAATGTCCGAGTTCCTTAACTACTAAGTTTGACAAATGGAATCTCTGACAATTCACTTTGACATTTCCTATTTTTTCTTTCAATGTTGACACTTTTTTTTTCTTTTATTGTGAAGGTACATCATCATTTTTTTTAAAATATATTGTGGCCTGTGATTATCTTTCCAATTTTTTTAGAACAATCTTTGTGAAATCACAGAAAAAATTGGTGTTATATTTGAATATGAATTCCAGCATGGAACTAACGTAGCACAGATAGCTCAAAGTATCAACCAAGAAAGGATGTGGCTAATGAATGCACAGTACATTGATGGCTTGGGAAGTTCCGTTCTGGTGATTTTAAGTTTGAAAATGATCCATGTGGGCAACCTAAGTCCAAGAAGGGTAACAATGAGCTAAAAATTGTAGTGGAAGCAAATCCATTTCATCTTTTGTGTGAAATTAGCAGCAAGGTTGTACGTTACTATTCCACAATGTTGGACCTTTTAAAACAAATAAGCAAGGTAAAGAAGCTAGATAGATGGGTTCTGCATGAATTACATGAGCATTAGAACATACATTGTCTTGAAGCTTGCCTTTCGTTGCTGTCATGACATAAAGGTGAACCATTTCTACAGCATATTGTTACATGTGATAAAAAGTGGATTTCTTTTAACAATAGTAATTGGCACAATGGTCAGTCCAAAAGCAAATAATCCATCAAAAAGTTCTAATAGTGTCTCTTTTATAGTCCAGGACTGGTATTATTCACTGCAGCCTCATGAAATCTGGTCAGTCAATTATAGCACATATCTACCGCAACCTGTTGGACAAAATGATAAGGATGCTTGGGATTAAGCAGCCAAGACTGGTCAACAGAGGCAGGCCAATCCTCTTGCAAGATAATATTCAACCACATGGCATACAACTAATGCTGCTCAAACTACGGAGGCTGGACTTGGAAACTCTCTGTCATCCACCATATTCAGCAGACCTTGTATCAACTAACTACTGCTTCTTCCAGGCTTTGGACCATTTCTTGCAAGAAAAAATACTCAATTCTCAACAAGCTGTGGAAAACACCTTTTGTGATTACACCACCACTCACTCTGGAGGCTTCTTCACCGCTGGCATAAACAAGCTACCATTAAGATGGCAAAACTGTGTCCATAGTACACAAACTGCATACTTGAATTATACTGCTTCTTATTTGAGGTATAATAAACGAAACTTTTGATTCAAAATCAGACGTTTCATATTGAATGACACATAAAAAGAAAAGACACATCTATAAAGCAAAAAGATAAAACTGAATCTTAATTTTATGATAATCTGACAGTCATTTCTTTGCTATCACTGAAGTATTTTAAAGCCATGGTTCCCAGTCCTTAAACAAACACAGTGATCCACTCTTAGGTACTTTAAAGTCAGACATTAAGAAGTCAAACATCTGTCTTTTAACTAATTGTTGTTATATACTGTGTGCATAAAACCATACAAATTTTCTCAGTAAGTTTTCATAGGCAGTACTTCATCTGACATTACCATCATTGTTAAAAACAAAAATCAATGATTTGTAAATAGTAACAGCCTGTCTACCCAGAAGACTCATTATGATTTAGACTGTCAACCAAGTATAGCACTAAATTCAAAGACCAGAAAAGGGAACAATATCCCCTCACTAACTGAGCTCAAGCAAGCTACACAACCCGGGTAGGGAAAGGAGAATAATTAAAAGATTTTAATTTTAACTAAGCCATGATCAGTTGAGTTTTTGATAGTTTATTCTAAAAGCACTGAGGAAGTACTCTAGATGAGATCGTTTAGTCTGGAAAGGATGATGTTAATGATATAAAATAGAACAATCAAGAAATTTCAGAGGCTAAACTGGACATGAGATTACAGTTCCATATCAAGTGCTCATCAGGTCTAGAGACACAGTGGAGTGGGCACCTGCTTGTCCCTTGTGTTCCCTGCCTGCTGCCCCAGAAGTATTTGAGGCAACTGACATGTACAGTAGAACTTCTGGAAGTTGACCACGCAAGGGGCTGTAACAAACTGGTCAACATACAGAAGAGGTCAACATAAGGAACCAGCCATACAGTACCGATATAAACATGTGGTACGTGTCCAGTATATGAAAATCAATCAACTTAAGGATGTAGTCAACTATGGAGAGTCTACTGTATATTTGTTCTTTGCCATTTGCTCGCGCTAGAAACGTCTGAAAAAAACAAGGTTATTAGTAGCCACACTGACTAGTGTCCCAAGGACCCTTTGACTGATCTCATTGTCCTTGCTTTAGCCAATATTAAATCTGAAAACTAAGTAAGAAAGGATTTAAAGAATGGCAAAAAGAGGTAGTGAGGCAGATTTTAGGATGTTACTGCTGTGCAAGTAAAAGATAAAAAATAAATGTCTTCCTAAAGTTTACCATCCAAAAGTACTATGTATGACTTGCAAGCATTCTTTCCACTCTATAGACTGTCTTTTCACTTTCTTGATGGTGTCCTTTTAAGTACAAAAAAGTTCAATTTTGATAAAGATCGATTTATCATTTTTTGGTTTTTGTGGGTGTTATAGTTAAGAAAGTTTTGCCAAATTCAAGTTCGTGAAGACTTACCCCTATGTTTGTTTCTAAGCTTTGAAAGTTTGAGCTCTTACACTAGGTCTTTGATCCATTAATTTAAGTTTTGTATGTGGTATGAAGGTCTAACTTCATTTTTTGCACATGTATTATTTATATCAAGTTGTCCTAGCACGAGTGTTTGAAATTCTTTCCCCACTGAATGGTGCTGGCACCCTTGTTGAAAATCAAGTTGACTATAGATATAATGGTTCATTTCTGACTATCAATTCTATTCCAATTTGCAACAAAAGATTAATAATAAATGCACAAGGATTTGCTGTCAAAACCACTCTATTGTATATATTAAATGGGTGAGTTATATGGTATATAAATTATATATCATTAAAACTTTTTTAAATGCTAATAAATTACTTATGCTATAACTGTGGCAAGGTAGCATAGTGAATTAATTGCAGGGCCAAGGCTACCATTACAATATGACACAGGAAAACTTAAAAATACACACAGGATCCAGCTATGATGCAGAGCCTCTCAGTACAACAAAAAATAAGTGACTGTTTTAAAGAATTATACTTCAAGGATTATAGAATTTAAGTGCTTAAGGAGAGTACAACTCTTCTGTTTTTAAAAAACAAAAATAAGAACCCATGACTTAGTTACTTGTAAAATTTTCGATTGTCTCCCAAGGAGTTTTCGAATATGATTTAGAAGAAAACAAAACCAGGACAACAACGAACATCTGTAGCAAATCCCAGCATTACCTTTAGCTTCGGAGCACACAGCCAAAAATCCATCTTCTGTCATGGCTTTAAACAAAGGTCTGACTCCATAGGTGTCTCTGCCCAGGAATATCTTCTTGTTGGCAGTATCCAGTAAAATAAATGCAAACACACCATCCAACATACAGATTGTTTGCTCAATTCCTCCTTTGTCATAAAGATGAAGGATTATCTCACCATCCACTTTGGTCTGGTATTCAAATTCAAAATGTTGTTGCATC
>CAUYRH010060136.1:0-11493 GCA_963574655.1 Perodicticus potto | reverse complement strand
TATTTTATTTTATTTTATTTTTTTGGTTGTAGTTGTCATTGTTGTTTGGCAGGCCCAGGCTGGATTTGAACCTGCCAGCTCCAGTGTATGTGGTTGGCACCTTAGCCGCTTGAGCTACAGGGGCCAAGCCTACTATTTCTATTTTTAATAGAGACAGGTCTCGCTCTTGCTCAGGCTGGTCTCCAAATCCTGAGCTCAAGCAATCCTCCCACCTCAGCTTCCCACAGTGCTAGGATTACAGGTATGAGCCGCCCAGCCCTACCTCCTAGGGTAAATTTAACCATTTTTAACATTAAAATTTCCCAGTTTACAGGAAATACAAGAGCTAGAGGAAAAATAGAAAGCAATCAGTCTAATTTAAAGTGAGACATTATGCTGTTCTGGCTTCTCCAATAAATCAGGATTAAATAAGTATTATAAGAATAATAATGGGAATGTGCCAAATTAGAAGAGATTAAAGGACAATTACAACCAGATACATGATCCTGGATACTAGCTTTTAAGTCAGCCATAAAGCCTTTTTTAGACAAGTGGTTAGATTTGAATATACATGGCTATGATTTATCCCTGAGTTCTCAAGTTTTACAGTTTTACATAATGAGGTAAACACACTTATGTTTTAAAAGGTAATGTTGCAGAGATGCTATCCATGCAATGAAAATATGTATCTGATAACAAATATTCAAGAATTATTTTAATTGTCCCATGAATCATGTTATATTACAGAAGTACATTAAAAATCACCAATATTCTAGAACTTCATTAGTACAATGATCCTTTTGGCTGCTTCTAAATTAATCATTAATGATGAATCATATGACATATTGAAAAAAAGACAAATGGAAATCTCTTCATCAATATGGGGTGGGGAGGTAATGGTTGGGTGCCCAAAGGGAAACCTTAATAGACGATAATGTATCAATTCTTTAGAAGGAACCTGATCTGGTATCCACTTTGCCAGTTAATTTTGATGCTAGGAAACACTCTTCATTCTGCATGTGTTGAAGCCAAAGGCTTCTGCTGTGGATCCTAGTTAATAATTTAATCCAATACCATTGCTACCATCTGCTCGGTCAATTTCAAAACGTCTGCTATCACTGTGACTAGTTTAGTCAAGCCACAATATTCATGTGACAAATGCTGAACAAATGAAAGGCGAGGCAGACAGAAAACATGCTATGAAAAAAAGAAACCCAAATCAAAAGTCTGAAACAAAGGAAGCCCTGCTGACACAGCATTGAAAGTGCAGCCATGCCTGCAGGATGAAAGGTACACAGTCTCCCTAGTGCAGGGCTGGGGCCATCCAGCGACTGTCCTGAGATGGTGGGAATGAGGGAGGACAGACAGGGGCAGAGTTCTGTGGAGGGGACAGGCCCTTAGCTTGGAATTAATGGTGAATACCAATATACAAGGCAAGCAAGTCAAAAAAGGGAGATTTCATAGGTTCCCAGAAAGTTAGAGCTCAACAAGCCTAAGGAGCATTTAATCCACTCCCTTTATTTGACAAATAAGTGGCCTGCAGTAGATCACACAGTGACCCATCATCTGAGCTAATTCTCATCTTGTGATACAGTTTTCTCTTCTTTTTTGAGACAGAGCCTCAAGCTGTCACCCTGGGCAGAGCGCTGTGGCATCACAACACACAGCAACCTCTAACTCCTGAGCTCAAACGAGTCTCCTGCCTCCGCCTCCCAAGTAGCTGGGACTACAGGCACCCACCACAACACCTGGGTATTTTTTGGTTAAAGCCATCATTGTTGTTTGGTGGACCCAGGCTGGATTCGAACCCGCCAGCTCAGGTGTATGTGGCTGGCGCCTTAGCTGCTTGAGCCACAGGCACTGAGCCACTGTGATACAGTTTTTAATACACTATGCTACCTGCTGCCTTCACTGAGCAAGGGCTGGGGAGATGGGGAGTCCAACCCATGGCATTAATCTACCAAGGTGACTAGATCCTGGACTTGCTTGTCACTTGACAGGCCTCTATTCATTTTTTAAGTTATAATACAAATATTAAATATTATAAATAAGTACTCCTTGACAGGGCTTTAGTAATTCTTTATTTCAAAAATTTGTCATTTGATATCAAGAATAACTTTCCCAAAAGTGAACTGTCTGTCTTGGAGAAAGAGCATAATTTCATTATACCCCAATTAGTTTCATGGCACGTTGTATAGCCCAATCCTACTACCCAAGTAGTACTGATTCATCTAATTCATTCTCTAAGGCTATCTTAGGTAAATAGCCGCTCGTTTCAGAAGAGAAATAATGCATCTGAGTAGAGACACATATCGGGGAGTTCAACTATGAAGTTAACTCACTTCGTCTTTCCCAATTTAGCCATTCAAAACACATTTCTGAATGAACATAAAGGGTTTGGCATGTCTTATAGAACAAAATAAGTTTTAGTCACTTGGAAATTAAAATGTATTTTCTATGCTGCTTACACTTAAATATATACTCTTACAATAAACATAATTTTAAAAATGAATCTTAAAATATGAAAAGAAGAAAAATTGATGAAACCTTTCTTCTAACATCTGCAGGAAAGAACAAGAAAATCTCATTTTGGAATGAAAAGCCTAAGTATAATATGTGATCCTAGAGATCTAATTTAAAAGTCTTGTGATTAGCTAAAGTCCTTTATACTCTGAGCCCTCCTGTGTTTTTAAAATTGGATATTATTAAGGACCTGCTTGATTAATGGTGCTATAAAACCTACAAGGAATCTATACTTGAGGGGACTTCTCTGCTTAGGAAAAAAATGAGGGTAAAGGAAGACTTTCTAATAAAGAATACCAGGGGAAACTGACAAAATAAAGGAGAAGGCTGCCACCTACAGGAGACACCATGATACTCAATGGGACTCTGATAACATGAACAGGATTGCCCCTGTTGTTCTTACTGAAGATCTGAGAAAGTCCTCTGGCTCAGCATGCTTTCATATTCTCAAAAGAATATCCTTGTTTTCTTCTACCTCAGAAAAACCATATTTTAGAAACTTTGCACCCCTTTGAACCTCTCTTTGGACAAAGTTGATATTATATCACCAGAAAGATGTGTGAATATTCATAAACTACATAGTATCTGTAACCAAGCTCAGATTAAGAAATTACACAAAACATTTCTGAAACAATAACAAGGCAGCAATATTTAATTGAGACAAAATCCACATCAATTTATAACCAAAAGGTAAAACCATTACAACAAAGGAATTTTAAAAAAAAATTTTTTTTTTCATTTGGAAAGAAAATGACCCTGTATTCACACTATCCAAGAATACAAAACGTAATTAATTTAAAATGACTGCAGGCAGAGTGGCGCCTGTGGCTCAAGGAGTAGGTGATGAGTTCAAACCCAGCCCTGGTCAAAAACTGCAAAAAATAAATAAATAAATAAATAAATAAATAAATAATAAAAATAAAATGACTGAAGGCAAATCGCATTTATCGTTGCTTAATTTTTTCCCAATTAATGATCACTAAGTATAAATATTTAGAGAAAAAGGACAATTAGAGCTCATTATTTAGTAAGCAATGGAACTTGGGTTCTGAAGATTGAAATGGCTGTTCGGTTTTCTTTTCTCTTGTTTCCAGTGATTTCTTGTATTATTTCACAATGAGATCAATGCTACAATTAATAAGCTGGTATGCCCAGTGCTTTTGTTGAGAGGACAGCAGGTCCACAGGCAAAACGAAAATAAAGCAAATTAAGAGAGACCACTTTGGTTGCTGCTGAATTAACAGCAAGACCTATAGTTAAAAGCCTCCAACTGTATTTGGTTTTCTAGTAATGGTAAGGGTTAATCTAGGTGAGTATAATATTTGATATTATACAATATTATACAATATTGTATAAAATATTATACAATATTTTATTTGATTAGTGCTGTTTTCTTCCAAAAAAAATTTGTATTGTCCTAAACTACTGAATACACAACATCAAAATTCTTCAAACAGTAAAACCAAAGTTCCTTATTAAGCATGAGGACTACCAAGGTTTTGTAACTAGGCTGGAGAAGAAACATAAAGGCAAAGAAAGCTTGACATAAAATGATACTTGAAATTCATGTAGAAAGTACAAAACTTTCATTAAAATAAGCCAAAGACTTAACCTTCCTCTAAACTCAATTTTTCATATTCTTTCACTGATTTTTCTTTGCAATTCAGAAAGATAAAACAATTTTTGATAAACAGTGAACTAGAGCAATAAGAAGAAAAACACAGATTATCATATAAATATACATTGTTCAGTATCTCTAAATTCTAGTAAGCTAATATTTCTCAAGCCAAGATTTCAGAATTTGTAAATTTCTGGATCACACCACAGACGCACCCCCAAGCTGGCTGGCATTCCCCGTTATGAGAGGGCAACGCAATTAGGATACAGCTGGAAGGGGAGGGAGGGAGGCATGTTGATTGCAGAGCCTGCATAATTAGACCCACAAAAAATTTGAGAAAAATCAAATGGTAAATCAAAACAATAATGCTAATAAATAGTGCATAATGGCTATAGACTTTGTAAAAGTAACAGGCATAACTTTTTCCCACCAGCATTAGGGAGTCTCAAAACAGAAAGCAGAAAATACAACAAAAGAATTCTTTGCCTCTCAGAAAAATAAAATAATATTAAGAGGATTAAGATCAGCTGTCTTCCTAGTAGATCAAACAATATTTTTAACCTGCAGCCCAAATTAGGAAACTTGGGATTGTAAAGACAGGGGGTAGATATTTCATAATTTGATCTACTTGTTTTTTACTACAGAAGAAAGAAGAAGTGGGTAAAAACCACTATACAAATTTGACCAACAACAAAGACATAAGCAATCAATGTCTTCCTGAACCAGGATAAAAAGAAAAGTTAAGATATTTAAGGAGAAAATGAAAGAGATACAGTCTTACAATGCCAAATAGCTTTTATGAACCTCTCTAGAACTGTTTAGCAGCTCCCAGAAGACCCAGATCAATCCACTTTATCACCTTATCTGAAATACCTATCTCTTTGAGTGCTATAATCTCTATAAATCATTGCACAATAAAACAAGTTTAAATGAAGCTGCCACAATCCATTTTCATTAGAAACCATATTTAATTTAGTATACGTTTAGGCCACTGAAGGCGGTTTTTAAAATACCTGCACTTGTCCACATTCATTTTTAATCTGACTGGAATTTAATTATCGTATTACAAATCGCTTTCCCAAGAGAAATACTTACCAACTGCACCCCATGGGATACAGGAATCGGCCACAGACTCCAGACCATATATGACATTCATTATCAAAATAAATCGCAGAGCATCTATGAAGAACTTGGTCCAGCAGGGTGTCCCATGTTAAGATAGAATAAAATTCATCTGTGCCCAGAACCCTTACTCTTCCGCTTCATCTACGCAATGATAACCCGTCTTCAACAGATAACTCTATATTCTGAACTTTCTAGCTTCACTTAAATTGTGTTTAACGCCCTCTTCCCCACCCCCCACCCCCAAGGGCCTCTTCTTTCTGCAGCTGCTGAACGCTACAAATAGCTTCTTGTATAATTTGACTTAGAATGCACACCAAACCCGACGTGCTGAATGGCAACGTGAATGCTTCATTCAGAGAGAACCAAAGTGTGTAGAATGTCCTAAAAACATCACAGTGGCAAAGGGGATCATTAAGAAGTCTTGGGGCAGACGACTGCTTTCAGCGGTTGTCTACAAATTCTTCTCAGGTCTATGCAAATGTCGAGAGAAAGGTTTCAGAAGATTCCCACAGTGATCAAAGGAGCAAATTCCCCTCAGCCTGCCCCATCTAGATGTGGGGTTTCCTAATGTTGCTTCCCTTCTCTGCAACAAATGTGTTTTGCCTCCTGCTTTTCTAATAAAATTGACCTACCCTCAATCTAATCATATGCTGGCATCTGTTATCCAGTCCAAAATTAAAACCATTTTTAAAAACTTTTAATGTGTTATCTATTCTATACATGACTCACCTCCTCCTACCCCCATATATTTCTGTGAGCTCCTGGGGCCCAGAGCCAAATTCACACCGTTCACTTTGCACAAGGCCAGCCTCGGTGTCACACAACATCAGGTGTTCTAGAAACACACTTAACACTCACGGAAATGAGTGGGGGAGGGAGGACCTGGAGAATTTAAAAGCATGGGTCCTATAGTGCCCTAATTGTCTAGCATCTACAAATATTTTCCTTAAGAAATACCTTGCAAATTCCAAACAAAAATGTCCACACAGCTATTGGCTATCTTCACCTAAAGAGTATCATGAATATAAGCAACTTCTTGAAAAGCTTCCCTGTGTTTTGAAACTGGAATTTATCGGGCGGTGCCTATGGCTCATGGAATAGAGCACCGGCCCCATATACGGAAGGTGGCAGGTTCAAACCCGGCCTCGGCCGAACTGCAAAAACAGAAAAATAGCCGGGTGTTGTGGCAGACCATGTGGTCCTAGCTACTGGGGAGGCTGAGGCAAGAGAATCACCTAAGCCCAGGAGTTGGAGGTTGCTGTGACCTGTGTGACGCCACGGCACTCTACCAAGGGCAATAAAGTGAGACTCTGTCTCTACAAAAAAAAAAAAAAAAGAAAGAAAGAAACTGGAATTTATCTTCTGGAATTTTAGGTACATCAGGCAATCAAATGATTACAGGGGCTGGTGGTGACAGCAGAAACCCATCGATTGACCTCTTACTCTCTTCCCATCAGATGAATTTGCCATTTCTTCAGGAGAGCAGATCTCCGTTGTCCCTCAGACACTGTTTAGATGTCTTATTGTTCACTCTCATTACAACCTGTACTTTTTGCTCACAGCAATACAACTTGTTAATCTCCCACTAGACACGCCATCTGGACCGTAACACAGAGGCGGTAACTCACTGAATCCACAGCACTGAGGGGCCCATTGCCGGGGATGATAGACTGTAGGCATGCGGTTAATATTATTTTATTAAATGAATGAATTACACCAAGAAAAGAAACAGTTTTAAAGAAAATAATAATTAACTCTAGAGAATGTATTCTCACAGTGTTAAAAAAAAAATAGGGTTACTCCCTCTCATCCATGGGGGACATGTTTCAAGACCATCAGTGGATGCCTGAAACCACGAATGGTATCAAACACTGTATCTTCTGTTTCCTCCTATATATATACACCCCTGTGATAGAGTTAAATTTATAAATTGGACACAGTAAGAGATTAACAATAACTAACAATAAAACAGAATTATAACAACACACTGTAATAAAAGTTCTAGAAATTCAGTCTCTCTTTCACTCTTTCTCTCTTAAAATATCTTACTGTGTTGTATTCACCCTTCTGCTCATGATGATATGATGTAAGATGTCTCTGTGATGAGAGACCACGACAGGTGATCTAATCACAGAGAGTGCGGGACTGTCTACAGTCTGCAGCATGATCTGCTGTGACGATGATTCATGTTCCAGGAGGGATGGAGCAGGAGGGCAAGAGATTTCCTCACAATATTCAGAACAGTGCATAATTCAAAACGTATGCATTGTTTATTTCTGGAATTTTCCATCTAATATTTTAGGACCATGGTTGGCTGCAGGTAACCAAAACCATGAGAAGCAAAACTGCAGATAAGGGGAGACTACCGTAATGTTTAAGGATCCACAGCTTCTCAGATAGGTAGAGAGCTTTTATGTAGTAACTGGAGACAAAAGTATATTTCAAAGAAATCGCTTCATTCATCTCCAGCCTTGCCTCATTCATTAAAGACTCAACACACCAAATACTACCCCAGGCACTTAGAGCAGGTTCTCAACAGGTCCTGTCACGACCCCCAGGAGCTGTATTAAAGGGGCCGTGGCATTAGGAAGGTTGAGAACCACTGCACTAGAGGTACCAAGATGAAAACAACCTTCCCTTGTACAGCCTTCTTTGACCTTTGCGTCTCCCATGCTCTCACCAGGACAGTGGATTATGCGCCTTTCCATGGCTTATCTGCTCCCTGCCTGTGCTCATCGGGCTCCGCTACAGGACCCGCACTCCTGAAGGACAGGAAGTAGGCCTTCTGGCTTTGAGAGGCATCAAATGATACAACGAAAGAATAAACAGGCTACTTTTGTCCATAAGGCCTACCATTGGCTGGAAGAAGACAGACGCAGTAAAATGGTAATACGGCACATGTTAAATTAGAGGGTGCTCACCTTGCATGGCTACAAGAAAACAATTTCAAGGAAAACTCGACACATAGGTGACATGTGAGCTAGACCCCGATGGCTGAATAAAGGCCTGATGGAGGGAGAAGGATATAAAACACATTCCCAGTGGACGGAAGAGCAAAGGCACCAAGGAGAGTGTGTCATCTGAGTGCCAGGAATACCGAGTCATGTGTGTAATGGGGTGTGCACTGCCTCTCACAGGTCCTAGTCAAACCATCTTGTCAAGCACACTGCATGAGTGGCTAGAGGCTGAAAATCACATTTTCTAGACTGTTAAACCTGGGCTTCAGCAGCTGGTCTAGCATTTGCAAAGCAGGTGCATGTGGTGAACTTAGTTGACCACGTGAGTCCTCACGTCTATGCTTCTGCTGCTTCAACTACTTTTGCTGATTAAGTCTCACTGCTAAGGTAACTGCAACCTCCGGGTCCATTCCCTGCTTTCATGAAGGTGGGAAGCAGGGAGTGTGAACTAGAAAGGTACCCAGCTGAGGCACTGTGGTCTGGGATTCAGAAAATGGATGCCAGCTTTGACTGCAACAGACATAACGAACAGCTCCCTTGTCTAGCCACTTCGGAGAGAGTCATCCCTGGGTGTTTAGCTTGGGCTGTTTCCCAGACTTTTCTAGTGATTATATCAGTACCATATACCCTGTTTTAAATCTCCATCTACTTACATTGCTTTCTGCAACTGAACCTGCCTGAGCCAACCTGCTGGCCTGATGGGATGACAAAGTGGTATGGTGACAGCTATGAGAGATATAGCTGGAAAAGTTCAGGCAGGACGAGTGGTGAGGAACCTTGCCTGTCAAGTTCAAAATGTTACTCTTCATTCAGTTAGCCATGGCTGAACAAAGTTTTCATACAAGATAGTGATCTGTGTTTTAGAAAAATTTTAGCGACATGGAAAACTGAATTGAAAAAAACAGACCAATTGTTTAAATCCAAGGTGGAGTGTCAGCTACTTATACATGGGAGGCTGAGGCATGAGGATCACTTAAGCCCAGGAGTTTGAAACTAGCCTAGGCAACATAGTGAAACAACATCTCTAAATTAATTAATTGGAGGGGATAAAATGCAGTTAAACAGTCCATCCACCATGTATTGCTGATTTTCTCCATGCCTAATCCTTGTCTGTATCATAACATTTCTGCGTCTCTTAAATGCTCTATCTATTCCAGGTAGGACACCAGTAGTGCCTGGAATAGGATGCCACCGCCTACTGACTCTGCATATCCTCTGGTCTCACCAATCTCTCTTCCAATTTCGTGTTGTTGGAAAATTTGAGATGCATATTTTAGTTCCTGATTATTCTCTGCTTTGTCAGACTGTTCTTTTTCAAACAGTGGGGTTTGCAGAAATGTATAGCCATGATCAAAGCTCATGAATGAAAAAGAAAAAAAACATAAAAGGCCTTCTCTGTACTCATTTTTTAAACGAGTGAGTTCCCCCTAGTCTACTAGATAGGACTCTGAAGTACTGCATAAATTCTGATAAAGAACACGTAAGATAATCTAGCCACTATCAGTACTTAGGGAAAGAACATCACATAATTGAAACAAGCCAGTGCCTTGTTAAAGTGGATACGAAGGGATGCAAGAACATTTGCGGCAAACAACAGAATCTACTTTCATTATATTAAGCAAATTGTATTTATTAAGGGATATTAGGAAACTCTCAGAATCTCCAGAGCAGGCAGAGGGTGAGTCTACCCGCCAAACGGCCAGGACTGTGACAATGAACACTGCTGCTGCTGCCACCTACTGGTCATCACTGATCATGCCCAAGTGTGAATGTCAAGTGTCCACAGAGAGCAGCTTGCGGTAGATCCAAACAGTGTGCTTGGCTAACCCCCTAACATTCCTCTACGTGTCAGGCTGGTAGAATTACATACCTGCCCTCTAGCTGCAAGGGAATCTGGGTAGTGAAAGCATCAGCTCTGGGGCTGGTTGGGAGAGGGTGTCAGGTCAGACAGGGTGGGAAGGGAGTTAAGTGAGAACCTGCTGCAGGATTTCTGGCCAAGATCTTTTTTTTTTTTAATTTAATTTTATTTAATTTTATTTTTTTTGAGACAGAGCCTCAAGCTATCACCCTGGGTAGAGTGCCGTGGCATCACAGCTCACAGTAACCTCCAATTCCTGGGCTCAAGCGAGTCTCCTGCCTCCACCTCCCAAGCAGCTGGGACTACAGGCGCCCACCACAACGCCCGGCCATTTTTTTTTGGTTGCAGCCGTCATTGTTGTTTGGTGGGCCCGGGCTGGATTCGAACCCGCCAGCTCAGGTGTACGTGGCTGGCGCCTTAGCCTGTTGAGCCACAGGCGCCGAGCCTTCTGGCCAAGTTCTTTAATAAGAACAATTACTAACATGTTCCCAAATCAACTGGGATTTGTAGTCTCTTATTTCAGTTTTGATTCAAATCCAGAAATATGGTCACTTACTGCTGAATTTCCTGAATCAGAAGCTGAGAAAGTTAGAGAAATCTTTTACTCTAATTGTATGAGTGGTCCATAGAACTCACCTGGTAATGTTTAACAGTGTCATCTGCTAAGTCTGTAAACTCAACATTGTCCCTGGACTGTGTCGTTTCCTTTCAAGGACTCTCTTTCTTGAGAACAGTTACAGCACATTTTTTAAACCATAGCAGATTGATTGATTGACTGATTTTATTTTTGAGACACAGACTCACTTTGTCACCCTCAGTAGAGTGCCGTGGCATCACAGCTCATAGCAACCTCAAACTCTCGGGCCTAATTCTCTTGCCTCAGCCTCCCAAGGCTGAGACTACAGGCACTGGGCACAATGTCCGGCTATTTTTTAGAAAGGTCTCACTCTTGCTCAGGCTGGTTTCAAACCTGTGACCTCAGACAATCCACCCACCTCAGCTTTCCAAGTACTAGGATTACAGGCATGAGCCACCATGCCAGTGTCACAGCAGATTAAAAAAAAAAAAAAAGCTCAAATTCACCTAAGACAAATAATAGAAGTGAGGTAGAAAGTCTGCAAAATGATTTCTTAGAAAAACCAGCACTTCGTGGGTTGTTGCGACCTCACTTCACAAATTAAAAGAGCAAGTTCATTTTCCCTCCTGGAGATCTAGTCATGATCAAAACTCCTCCCTCTAATTCACCTTCCCTGACCCCAACTTGGGAAGTCCCCTTTCCTGTTATCTTGTTTTCTTCTACTGTTAAAGTTATAGGAGTCGATTCCTGCATACATCATTCACGAGTAAAGTCCTGGAACCCTCCATCTTCTACGGAGGCAGGCAATGAAGACAGCCAACCACAGACCACCTACACTTGTGAGCCAAAAGAAAGT
>CAUYRH010060135.1:0-10818 GCA_963574655.1 Perodicticus potto | reverse complement strand
AGCTTCCTGAGTAGGATCCAAATATTTAAAGAAGAGATAGTTCTCCCAGCACTCCCTGAACTAGTGTCTCTCACAAAGCTATATTAAGAAGCACCTGAGGATCGGTGCCTGTGGCTCAACGGGCTGGGGCGCCAGCCACGTGCACCTGAGCTTGCCGGTTCGAATCCAGCCCGGGCCTGCCAAACCACGATGGCTGCAACCAAAAGATGGCCAGGTGTTGTGGTGGGCGCCTGTGGTCCCAGCTGCTTGGGAGGCTGAGGCAGGAGACTCGCTTGAGCCCCAGAATTGGAGGTTGTTGTGAGCTGTGATGCCACGGCACTCTATCCAGGGTGACAGCTTGAGGCTCTGTCTCAAAAAAAAAAAAAAAAAAAAAATGAGACTCAAAAGATTTTATATGCAAGGATTTATTTATTTATTTATTTATTTATTTATTTATTTTGAAACCAAGTCTCACTTTGTCACCCCGAGTAGAGTGCTGTGGTATCATAGCTCACAGCAACTTCAAACTCCTGGGCTCAAGCGATCCTCCTGCCTCACCCTCCTGAGTGGAACTACAGGCACCCACCTCGATTCCTGGACAGTTTTTCTATTTTTGGGTCTCACTCTTGCTCAGGCTGGTCTTGAACTCCTGAGCTCCAGTTATCTGCCTCAGCGCCCCCAGAGTGCTAGGATTACAGGTGTGAGCCACTGCGCCCAGCTACACCCAAGGATTTTATACCAAAGAAAGTTGTTCAAATAAAAATATAATGGAAAAATGTCTTTGAATATACAGGCAACACAGTTTCCATATTGCCCTTTTTGTATGGTATTACTCGAGAATGAATTCCAGCCACAAAAGAGATGAATTTAGAAATATAGAGAAGGGAGAGGAAACTGGCAGTGACCATAAATCCATTTATCTACAGAATCAATCTAGAAAAAATGTGAGATTTATGGTCATAGAACAAAGAGCTATAAGTCCTGACAATATGGCAATGAAATAACTAGCAAAAGTTGAAAGAAAGAAATAAGGTAATCCTAAAAATATATATATATATACTTAGGGAATGAAGAGGAGAGGAACAGGAAAGATACTGCTCATTGCTTTGAATAATACCTTACAACATCATTTCAAAGTTATTAAGATGACCATTGGAACAAAAATGCAAACCTTCCAAGTTCAAAATACATGGATACACAAAGAATATACATAAAGTGGAAAAAAGAAAAAATTAAATTATCAATACAAACCGAAAGTGTAACCGAAAAAAGACAGGGAGATGTAACTTTCTTTTCGATATGCATAAAAAACATTAAATTGACCATTGAAATTTTTTGATTAATTTTTTCAGCTGAAATACAAAAGCAAATCCCAACCACATGCTATATATAAGATACAGTAAAAACAGTGATTTGGAAAGGTGGAAAATGAAAGAACAGATGAAGGCATACCAAGCAAAGGAAATCCAAGATCAAGATTTTTATCTCAAAATTAAATTCAGGGAAAAAGCATGAAATGAAGCAAAGACACATTGTAACAATAATGCATAAGATACAAAAGTAACATTTCACTCTTATGAATATAAGAGCATAACATAGCGTTAAATTTATAAAGCAAAATTATAGCAGATTCAAAGAGAAATCAACAAAAGCCATGACTAATTTCTCTCTCTCTCCTAGAAGAGCTCAAACAGTCAAAAAATAAAATAAGTAAGGATAGAGAAGGCCTAAATAAGTCTTGTAATAATTGCATTATGTACATACATTTATATGTATATGTATAAATTTAAATAAATATATAAGCAAGAATATATTTTCTTTCAATGTACCATAGACTGTTCAAAAAATCTCCTAGGCCTCAGAAGGTGCTTCAGACAGGCCGACAGATCGCTCAGAGGCATCGGCTGCTCCTTTATGCTCACCCCCTTTAACTCCAGCTGGGTTCTCTCTTGTTTGCTTTATAGTCTAGCTTGGTAAAACAAAGTTTGAAAACCAACATGACGCATGATACTCCTACCCAACAATGTAAAAATGTTTATCGTATTTTTAATTTAAGATGCACATCACATGTGCCAAATACATGGATGGAATGCATCAAAGCAGCAGATCAGTAGCTGACCCAAATTAGCTAGAAACTTTGCAAGGGTTCTCTCTGCCACTAAGGAATTTGAGGCGTTTGGTATAAACATGGATATTTACCGTGGGTGGGGTGCCCGCAGGGAAAGAAGAGAAATGCTTCAGCATGAATTGGTTTGCTGCTCTGTGCATCACTCATCGAGTGTGTTTGGGATTTCAGCTTCGTAAGACAGGCGCTTCTCCTGGTGTAAGAATGGACGTCATCCTGGTTGTCAACAATCTTCACGCCTGTGCTCTTAACCATCACAGTTTGGACAAACACAAAGCAGTGTCTGAAGTTTTGGCGTATTCTAATACGGTTAGAAGGCTAAGTTATGAGAGCTTGTTAAAGACTTGCTTCGAGGTCAAGAACTTTGGAAAATTAAAGAGCTCTCAGAGGCCCAACTTATTCAACATGCAGAGGCCCAAGAGATCGTACTTTCTTGCTGTTCTGATGAAACATCCAAGCATACTTGAAACCATAGGGAAAAGGAAGAGCTTTTGTTTCAGGAAATAACAGTCTCAGGCTTAAAACCAGGCAGCTGCCCTGAACTTCAGGGAATTATAGATTCTGAGGAGTTGCTATATGATTTTGGTAGAAATAAAATCCAAATTTCAGAAGAAACATTTTGATGAACATGAATCACACTTCAAGATTCTGCAGCTGCTTTTGGCATGCAAACCTCAAGGTGTATTTGAATTACCAAGTATCTCTTCTATCTGTGCAGTTTGGTTGCAAGAGGAATTTAATTTCACAGACGAAGGGAACTGTGCTATCAAAAAAGACAAAATTTAATTAGAATTTGAGAAATGGCATAAGAATCACAAAATTATCCTAAATTTCAGTCTGCTTGGCTCTCTTTCATGAAACTGCTGAAATTCAGGCTCATTGCAATCAAATCATCAGTAACAAAAATTTGGAGTAGGTATTCAGCTATATGTTGCTTAAATACAGCCCAGACATCTCAAGAATCGTTTAGTCACATACATGACTATATTGTCATTGACATAATTGAAATCAATCTACAGGTTTCTGTTCTAGGTAAGTACCTATTAGGGCCAAAAATACTCTTTCATCATTCTTGCACGATATAATTCTTGCCAGACAAGCAGACACTTTTGGCTGCAAGGAATGGACATCTGTGCCCAATTCAACGCTAGCGATGCCAGCTCAGGACCCAGATAAGTCAGATAATTGTAGAATCTGACCTTCAGGCAAAGACCTGGAAACAGTGTGAGAAATATCTAAATATTGCTTAGCCTGTTTTTTCATAAGGAGTAAATGAACAATAGAAATTCTTAATTGGTCTGTCTCTAGGGGGTCCTGCAATTTCCAGCATATCGTAATTACAAGGCGTCAGGCAAAACTTTGCCAAGAGATACGACTCATCCCTAGTTTGGGCAGGATATATGTGTATTTTTATTAACAGATGACTAATTTTTGGAGGATTCCTTATATATCATTCTAAAAATCCATTAAGTTTAAACATCATTAGGAGAGAGAATTCCGGACCCTGCATATAGATTTCCGATTATCCCTAAAATGTGGACATTATTATTCTACAGAGTTAGAGCGGACTTCAGGTGTGAAGATGACTGAGTGTATTAATATTTTCTTTTTCTACCTTTGGAAACCATTCAAGAGCTAAAAGGATCAAAACATAAATCTGATGCCCCGAAATCCACAAACCTATTTTTTTTCTTGCGCAGATTAGGACATAAACATACTGCCCAGATTCCAAAACATTTATAAGAACTGACAAAAAAAAAAACTGCTGAGGTTGACCAGAAGTTGTGTGGGAGAAAGTAGATTTAAATTAAAACAGAGACGGGCCTTAGCAGCAGGAAGGTTCGGCTGGACAGTGCTAGCAGAACCATAACTCCTGGAGGTAAGAAATCCCTCTGAGTCACAGAGACATCATCCTTACTCTGCCAAAGGAGGTGGGGGGCTGGGGCAAGCCATGCTGGCAACAAAGGCCTCCATGCCCAGTTAGATTCAAAAAGAGGGCACCAGGGAGGTTGCACGAGCAGTCACACAGACAAGCCTCGTTCGCAGGAAGCAGTCTGTCCGCAGAGAGGTGAGTCTCTACTTCATGAAAAACAGCTCCTTCCTACCCTTACTCCCACCTGACCTGGAACCTGTGCAAACAGCTGGTCCAGGAGAACCCACTCGACTCGAGGATGAGAAACGAGAGAGGAAGCGGCGCTGCCAGAACCTTCCTGTGGGCGCGCAGGGACCCGGCTGCTCCAGCCTCTGGGCCAGAGGAAAAAGATAAAGAAGTAGACTTTGTTTGTTTGTTTGTTTGTTTTTGGCACTGTACATACCTTGAGGTAACCAAGAAAACTAAAATAAACTTTACCCCTGAGGAACTCGTGCACACTGAGGCCAGTCGGTGTCTTGGAGGGGACGAGTGGAGGACACGGCTTGGAGCTCACTGGTCCCTCCCGGGGGACAGCGATCTGCAGCTGGACCCAATCTCTATGAACTTCAGGGAAGCCACAGGTGGAAAGTGGGTTCCTGGTGCTGTCCTGATGGATCCAGATCCTGGGACAATGGACTCTGTGTGCTCGGGTCCTTGGGTCCCAGTCTGCAGACCAGACCCCGGCCAGTTGGGGGCAGGTCACAACTGCGGGGAGGCCACTGTGAGCAAGGGCCGAGCTGGCCGCCGCCGCCCCGGGCGTGGTGCAGAAGGGGCCGAGAGCTGTGACAGCCTGCAGGCTTCCGGTCCTGGGCTGGGGCCTGGGCTCTGGAACGGGCCCCTCCTTGTCGGAAAGATCCGAGAAGGTGTCCTGGCCACACCGGGAACGCGTTCAGTGGGGTGCCGTCGCCCAGAGCCTTCGACCCGGTGGGGGAGCCGTACGGCGCCACCCTCCCCGTCCCTCAGTTGGTGGAGAACCTGCTGAGGCCTGTGCAGTGACAAGCAGGCCCTTCACAACACCTGCTGCCGCGCCCTCGAGCTGGCCACGCCAGCTTAGGGGACGTGAATCCGTCTCAGTCGTCATGAGCGGCGTGGCCACCTGCCTCCACTTCCCCGGCAGCTCAGAGCGGCCCCGCAGGCTGGCCATCCGCAGCACCCTCTCCCCCACTGGGGGTACCGCAGTAATCCTTCGAGACCAAATCAAGGGAAAAAATGATTTATACACAAATTATTTATTACAGCATTGTTACTGGTAGAAGAATATTGCAAAATACCAAATGTACATCTTTAAAGGCCTGCTTTAAAAGGTGATTTAAGGAAAAGAAAAGTTACTTGAACCAAGAAACAGAAATATACGGAGAGCACCGCCGGACAGGCGCTGTCACCTTCACACAGGAAGTACAGCCAGCCTGGTGACTTAACAAGGGACCCAGCCCCTTACCACTCCCTCCTGTTTGCTGCCATTGACTCATAAATTGAATAATAATTGTTAGGGTGCCTCTTCTAGGCCACTTTGAGAATAGGCGGGTATCAAACAACTCCTACCATCAGGTGGCATAAATGTCCCAATATTAGTGTCATCTGAGAAACCACGTGGACCCCTGGCTAAGAAAGCAGCTCCCACCCTGGGAGTCTCTGGGTTCCGGAAAACGTGTCACGGAGCTCACTGAACTGTTTTCAACCTTCAAAATACCTGACATGGAAATTATACATCTATTCTTGATAAGGCTGCACAGCAAACTGACAGGTCATGTGTTCCAGGTATAGTATTAGGAGCTCACACTGATCAGAAGTGTGATAGCTGGTGGTATGCCACTTGGATTCATAAAGGAGCAGCATTGTCAAGAAAAATGACCCCAAGTGAAGATTCCAAGAATAGAAAAGATCTAGGCTGATAGAGTCAAAAGGAGAGACCTGCCCAAATAGAACCCACCAGCCCAAATAGAATGTCCCACCCAGGGAAGAGAGAACGTGCCCACCCCCACCCTGCTGACCCCTTAAAGCCCCCATCCACCTTAACCCACATGCTGGCTTCCTTCTCAGCTCAGCTCACCCACACCCTGGTGGAAATAAAGGCCGATGTTGCCCACACAGAACCTAAACTCCATGTCCTTGTATTCACATTACAGAATAATTTATTTTCAGTCTTTGACCTCTCATAGGCCTTTCTCAATTGTAAAGAGTCCCTGAATCTAGGAAGTATCATTCCTAATCTTATGAAATGTTTTTACCACTAAAAAATCATAAAATATATTCCATCATTAGAATATCACAACTAAAAGATGTGTGTTGCAATTTGCTCACCTGTTATAATTGTCTAATTCTCTGGGTTTAATATGTTAGATAATAAAGTAGTAAACATGTTTGCATTAAGACTATCAAAAAATGTTGGGTCAGAGCCTGTAGCTCAGCAGCTAGGGTGCCAGCTACATACACCAGAGCTGGTGGGTTCAAATCCAGCACAGGCCTGCCAAACAATAATGACAACTATAACCAAAAAATAGCCGAGCGTTGTGGTGGGCACCTGTAGTCCTAGATACTTGGGAGGCTAAGGAAAGAGAATCACTTAAGCCTAAGATTTTGAAGTTGCTGTGAGCTATGATGCCACAGCATTCTCTATTCAGGGCAACAGTTTGAGACTGTGTCTCAAAAAAAAAAAAAAAAAAAGACTATCAAACAATATTATGTAAAATAGAAATATCATTCTGGTTCTAAACTTAGAGGTCAGATTAGAGCAGTGTTTTTCAAACTTTTTTATCTAATTTAAACCTATAGTTAAACTTCTGCTGCACTCTTAAATTATGTTGATCAAAAAAAGAAGAGTAAAAAACAGAATATACTTACTGCGCTTTGAACTGCTTTCAAAAATAATTTAATCAATGATTAACTTATTTAAAATTTTTCATGGCACATGGGTTGAAAATCACTGAATTAGAGGGTTTTTAAAGATTCTGGAAGCATTTGAGGGTTCACTCAACATTACCAGTCAAACACCTTTAAGTGTTAGGGTTACATTAATAATTTTTTCTTTTCTATTTAGTCTGATCAATTTTTTAAATAGTTTCATGCAGCATTTGCTTTTTATTTTATGGCAAGTCTAACTATGTTATTAAGCTTCTCTGAGAAAGAAATCAAAGGATAGTAGAATAAAGAATCTTTTGTGTTCTAGAATGCAATTACTGTCTCAAGCAGTTAGTTGACTTTTACAATAAAGTGAGGGGCTTTATTAAAGTCAGGAAAATTCAGAAATGTCATAGTTAACCATTTCAGGGGAAACAGGGGTCAGATACTGGCATAATCTTCAAAGGCTTAGCAAGGTGTTACAGGCAGAGGGGGAAGAGCTGCCTAGAATATAGGAAAAATAGATGGCATCCCTCCTGCTCCCCGTGTGGGGTCATTAAGTTCAAAATTGCCAAGGTGTCAAGCATTGACAAGAAGAAAACACAAGATAAAAGTGTTTTCCTCCAAAGTAAGCCTGAAAATGCAGGTGATTTTTGATGTAGAAGACATGTAAAATCTTCCATGTTCATTTTCTTATCAGTGAACACTTTATACCCCTTATCAGGGAATGCACAGTGTCACCTGTCCCCCTACGGTCTTGCCCCTTAGCCATTGCCTAATTTTCCTGCCTAGTGGATAGGGCTGACAGAACCCTGGCTGGGCAAAGTCAGGATTCATAGAATTTCATTCCTTTCTTTATTCAAGACTATTATTCACCAAAAAAATAACTAAAACAGAAAAGCTTCGGGCATATGCAGAAATGAAAGATAATCTCTTCTCAGGGTCAGGAGCCCTCTGGGGGAGTAGCATATCTTATCAGTTCACAGACATTCACTGAAAGGGGGGTGAGGAGCATAAATTCAGACCTTCCCTGGGGCAGAATGCCTCACAGCACAGCTAATGCAATCATACTGAGTCATTAGCAGAGCTCCAGGCAGATGTGGTGACCAATTTTAAATAAGATCTTTCTTTTCAAAATTATCCTTAACACTTTAAGTTTGTCCCCCCAATCGTGCTATTATGAGAAATTTAGGGGACAACCCAAATTTCCATCAATAAAGCAAATAGCAAATTAAATTACACCATATCCATTCTCTTGAATCTGAGCATTTTTCCAAAAGAATGAGTTTGATGTCACAATACTGACACAGAAAAGTATTCATCTTTAAAAAAAAATAGAACAATGCGTATAATATTTCATTTTGCAAAATTTGGATTTTGTACAACAAGTGTACAGGATATGATCTCAGATTTCCTCTACTGCCTGATTTTTCTGAAAGTAGCCTTCACACCCCCACCCCACCCCAGAACACCACCGCCTGGCTGAGCTCCCAGCTGGCTGGGCCTGCGTGGTCCTTACTCCCATGGACTGAAGCCTGTCAACATGGAGATGTCACTCTGTTTCTCGACTCAGATGAAATGCACAGTATGGGGCCGGGCGCGGCGGCTCAGTCCGGTAATCCCAGGACTGTGGGAGGCCAAGGCAGGTGGATGGCCTGAGCTCCCAGGTTCCAGATCAGCCCGAGCCAGAGCGAGACCTGCTGAGCGTTGTGGCAGACGCCTGTAGTCTCAGCTACTCGCGAGGCTGAGACAGGACAATCGCTTGAGCCAAAGAGTTTGAGGTTGCTGTGAGCTGTGACAACACAGCCCTCTACCCGGGGTGACAAAGTGAGAGTCTGTCTCATAAAAAAAGGAAGAAAAGAAAGAAATGCGCAGTATGCAGCAGGAATTGGCTTCCTGGGTAGCTGCCAAGGGCTGGAAACACCGGAAGTTACCTCCCTACGGGGTGAAACTGGCCAGTGGGAAATGACAGGCCAGAGGGATCGGAGGATAGAAGTTCCCTCCCGTCGCTCCCTGCAGGGGACCGCTCTGCCGGGCGGTTTCTCCCTGCAACTTTCCCGGAGACGCCCCGCCCGCGAGGCGGTGCACCTGCCAGCGCGCACGCGCACTTACACCCCACAGCGCGCTGCTTTGCAGGCTTCTTGCGTCGCTTCCCATTTTCTCGTCACCCTCACCATCCTCACTTGCATTCCCAAATGCAGTGGGTGCACATTAACCTTTGACACTGGTTCTCCTGTCTGGAGGACCCAGGCTGAGATCACAAACTAGACAGTAAGGCTGTGCCATCTAAATTGTCAGTGAACGTGTATTCACGCGCACACCCTGAGCCTTTGCGAATTCGAGAAGGCTGCACGTGGGACCTGACAGTGCTCTGGCTTTGCTGCGTACACTTTTTTTTTTTTTTTTTTTTTTTAAGACAGAGCCTCAAGCTGTCACCCTGGGTAGAGTGCTGTGGCATCACAGCTCACAGCAACCTCCAATTCCTGGGCTCAAGCGATTCTCCTGCGTCTACCTGCCAAGTAGCTGGGACTACAGACGCTAGCCACAACGCCCGGCCTTGGCCGCAGCCGTCATTGCTGTTTGGCGGGCCGGGCTGGATTCGAACCCGCCAGCTCAGGTGTACGCGGCTGGCGCCTTGGCCGCTTGAACCACAGGCGCCGAGCCTGCTGCGTACACTTTTTTATCGGATGTGCTTTCCTTTTGTATACAGAGAGTGCCAAAAAGATGTATACACATTTTAAGAAAGGAAAAAACTGTATTAAAATTGTACTATTCAATATATAACAATCGCAAAAGGTGAATACAAGTCACATTTGACTTTTGCAATTACAAGAGGTGCTTGAAGGGGTTACAGCAGCGTCCAGAAGCTTCTGATTACGGGAACTGCTGCTTGAGCAGCGTTGACCAAAGGGCTTGTTGCTGTGCGAGGGAACAAGTCCCAGATCTTCCCTGCTGCACGTTTCACACTTATCAGGAATGGGTTCTGTTGCACGCTCACGCCTCCACTGTCATTGTACCCACAACGTTCTCCACTTTCCAATACCACTTTGCAACGGTCTCGCTCCTTGCACTGTGCTTTCGCCATTCTCTCTGACTGTCCTGCCTGTCGTGGGGTGACCAGAGCATTCCTGTGATTAACCCCACCTTTTGTGCAAACATCATATTACACATTGCTACTGAAATTCAATTCAAGTTCGAAAAGTAATACATAGATAACATCCCTTGAACTGTGTATACATTCTTTGGCGTCCCTAGTATTTAACAAGACAATAACTTAATATTATTATATAAAATCCTACCATATTATTAATAATTTCCCTACTTGGCTCCTTTACAGGTTTTGGTATATCATTAAATATCATTGCATGTCCCAGGCAAAATCAGTGTATAATATGTATTTCTAAAATTTTGCGTCTGGGTGTGACAATGTGACTCACTACATTCACACACGGCTACCCACACACACTGCCTCCTCGACCGCAGCCCCCAGTTTGGTTTGAACTCGCCCTTTGAATTCTTCCCCTTCCCTCTCAGAAATGCAAGGGCCGAGTCAAAAAAAAGTGCAGAGGAACAGAACCACACTATCATCAAGTCAGTGTATGAAGCCACCCAGGGACTCATTCCCGCAAATTCTTGATTTGTGAGATAATTAAGGGCCTCATACTTTAGATTGGATACTTCACTAATTGCCTTCAAAAGCATCCTGGATACCGGCTCGGCGCCTGTGGCTCAATGGGCCAAGGCGCCAGCCACGTACACCTGAGCTGGCGGGTTCGAATCCAGCCCGGGCCTGCCAAACAACAATGATGGCTGCAACCAAAAAATGGCCAGGCGTTGTGGCCAGGGCCTGTAGTCCCAGCTACTTGGGAGGCAGAGGCAGGAGACTCGCTTGAGCCCAGGAATTGGAGGTTGCTGTGAGCTGTGATGCCACAGCACTCTATCCAGGGTGACAGCTTGAGGCTCT